>CAOLHI010002768.1:0-228057 GCA_948474755.1 Ctenosaura bakeri | reverse complement strand
ATATCTAAGATATGTAACTGTGTATTTCTTTTTTTTCTTTCTGTTTTTTTCCCTTTTTTTGGCTCTCCTTTCTCTTTTAACAATGTAATTGAAATACTTAATAAAAATATTTTAAAAAAAAGGATGGAAAGAATATTTGAAAATATTTTTAAAAATGGATGAAAACCTTCCACAAGAAAGAAAATCCTAGATGGGTGAGAATCTTCAATGTTCAGGACTCCTTGCAATATTTTGTGCAGAAAATAGCATTTTCTGGGCAGAAACAACATTTATGCACAGAAAATAATTTTCCTGCACAGAAAAGAACATTCTGTGTATAAAAGAATGCTTCTGTGAAGAAAATGACTTCTGTGTACAGAAGTATTGTTGTCTGCTTAAATAATGTTGTATTCTGCATCAAAAAAACTTTTTTTTTTTTTTTTTGGCCAGAACAAGTTCAAACCATGAATAGTCTTCAAAAAATGCACAGTTTTCAATGACTTTCTCTTGGTGAGGAAAAAATAGTAAAGTTATTCATTCTTCCCTGCTGGGATGACTTTTTTTTGAAGATTTACATCCCTATTAAAAAGAGGATGAGTGCATTTTTTAAAAAGACAGTATGTTAGAAAATGTATATTGTTTAGGTCTGTCACTCTCTTCGTTTGCGTGTCTTCTCTGCTTGTCCAAGGTTTGTAATGGAACATACATTTTTAATGGAAATCACATTTTCCTCACTGTTACGTGCTCCTTTGAATGTACTACCAAATCATCTTCAGGCTAAATCTATAGCAGACTTTGGACAAGGAGCCTAGACAACTTTCCCAGTTTTTCCAGAGTTCTTGCTATCATTTTCATAACTAGATAGTTTCAAAAGCCCTTTCCACATGAGGCAAGTGAATCACTCCGTGCCGTTACTCACCGGTTCTTCTTGGGTTGAAGCAACGCGGACTCTCCCTTAAGCCCTTCTGCAGGGCTCCTCCGTTTGGTCCTGGGTGAATCGGAGCAATGCGAGGTCTGTAGATCTGCACTGCTCAGACTTACAAAATGGCGGCTTCCTGTTCTTCGTGGATCTGAACCAAACGCTGATGCTGGCCATGCCCACAGCCCGCCCTTCACTGATCGCAGGCTTGCATTAGTGTAAGCTTGTGCATCTGCACAAGTGAGGAGGAACGCAATGGTGCACTCCAGAAGATTGAAAGACTGGGTTTTTCCGGTCTTCACTTAGCATGCTGGAGGACCATTGGGGGCATCTTGGATCAGACTAAGGTGCAGAACTAAGGTAAATAATCCGAACCTAGTCCGACCCAAGGTGCAGACAACCTCCATGACAGGACACCTTGGCCCATTTTAACTTCCTAGTGCAGAAAGGGCCAAAGGCAGGAAAAGAAAAAAAAATGATGGAGATTATAGATCAAAATTACTTTGTTTCCATTCCCAATATTTGAAATAATATTGTCCTTTTTCATCTGCTACCCTCATCTTTGTACACAATAAGACAATCCATTAATGGTTCTTCCATAGCAGGTTGCTTTGCATAATTGAGAGTGCCCACATTTCATTTTAACATGTGGAAATCCAAATGTGGAAAGAGCACTTGGCAAACTAAGCCAACATTTTGGGGAAGGAGGAGGGAAGAAGAGGGGGAAGGGAGGGGAGGGGAAGATTTTAGTAACATTCCATAATTGCATGAACCATTAACAAGCATGTATCTATGTAACAGGAAAGGGACATCACAAATTCAGACTTGACATGATTCTTTGTTTTCCCATATACACACATAGAATATTAGATCTGTAGTATTTCATTCTGTATTTATAGGCTGATAATGTAGCAGAGATAGAGTGATATTTTACAGACAGAAAACATATCCTTGGGCAATAATGATGGTGACTTAATAATTCATGGAGTAATATTTGCAAAAAGAAGCATAAGTAAGGAATTCAAATATTCACAGTTTGGGAATTCCCATGTTTATTTGGCAATTTTTTCCCAAAAGTCTGGGTAAGAGTTCACTGCTCTTATTTCAAAGAAGGAAAAAAGTGAGGTGAAGGTGTCCATCAGGGCTCTTGTGTTGGATTATGTTAATGCCAGGAAATAATAAAAATTTCACTGTAGTGGGGGCAAAAAATTATGTGGCTTTTTGATTACAAATCTTGTTCAAGACTCTGAACTCTGTCTTTGTGTCTTTGCAATCAGATGCCCCATGTACTTTTTAAAGGATGCCGCATGACCCATCATGCAACATGTTTGTAGGGTGGGGCAGGCAGAGCACCAGCTCTCACCCATGATGGCAACTCACTGGCTTCTTTTTCCCAGAAGGCTGCACAGCTTGGTACAGCCCTCAGGGAAATAGGGAGCACTAGCCAATTAATTCAAACCTAGGTTGGCCTGCCCAGCCAGAGTGTGCTGCCTGCAGCCTTCACACCAGTTAGGCAAAGGGAATATTAATGCTACTCCTTTGCATGCTCAGCAGTATCTTGCTGAGCATCATCCCACCAACTTACCCACCAACTTACCCACCAACTTGCAGGTGGTTTTGCTTGTTTGTTGTAATTATTGGCATGTGCTTGTTTGGATAGATTGTTACTTCTTTCTTCTAAATACATTGCCAGAACTTTTAGGGGTAGTTTGCATGGATCAAGGACATTAATGACTGGTGTCTCATAGGCATTGTTAAGGTATGGGGTCCCCTTAAGGGGGATCAGGGTGTGTGAGACTGTATTAGTCATGCGCGGCTTGCAGGTAAATACAACCCTTCACCCCTTGATGGCAGGGGAACCACACTAGGATGACTGCCTGATGGTTCTGGCATGAAGCTAGAGGGTTGGGCTCATCCATCAACAGGCAGGTTGGTTGATACTTGGATATGGACCCATTTATGTGCCAACCCTATCTTGCAGCTGTAGCCAATACAAGTTGTGGCCTTTTCCTTCTAGTTTTGTGTATTGATGTTTATTTGCTTGGAGCTGAACTCACCACGGAACATGCAAGGACTGAATGGCAGTGCTTTGCATAAGTCAACTCACTTGGTTTCATGACTGAGGTTTGAAACTGGATTCCTGATATTCTAAAATGAGATTTTAATGGATTTAAATGCTATGAATGGTGATGGAGTGAAATAGAATTGAACAGGCAAGCCCTATAGCCAACCTATATACATTCTAGAGAATATATGTTAACCCCCGCCCCCCACACACACATACAACAGTCTCCATGAAATTTTTCAACCCATCTGGGAGTTATCACAAGGTGGGATTCTTGCATACATGGAGAAAACCCCTAAATGTTCAAGTAGATGCACAAGAACCTTCTACAGAAGTTCTAATGAATATATATAGGTTAGGATACAGTTTGCCATCACAGTCTGCTTTTATCTCCATTGAACTTCTGTATGGGACTTCTGCGTTGCCTTTTCAAAGCAGAAAAGTGAGAACTGACTAGTTCTACTCATGCATTATGCCTAAATCAAGCACACGATCACATGTAAGAGTACTGGGGGCTTCCACACAAGCTCTGCCTCCAAATTTTTCCATGTTGAAGGAGGAGGTCTAAGGAGGACTTCTGCCCTATGCTTGCTTGAATGGGAGATCTGTTGATCAGGGTTCCCAAGTGTGCAAAAGGTTATTTGCACATTCAAGAGAACAAGAATAGAAGCTGCCAACGGGTGTCTCCACTCAACACAGGGAGGCTGGGGAATGAGGGAATGGCAGATACAGGCAAGGATGGCTGGCATGGGTGTACCACACACAGCGATATTTCTGTTATCCATATTAGTATATCATCTTCAAGGATAACACCTGGACAGGACTTCTCTCTCTGACATTTGTACCTTTCTAATCCTTCAAGTTGCTTTGGACAGTTAATCTCATTTTATTTTCACAGCTACCATATAAGGCACTCTTATTTTCAAAACCATTAAGTAAGCATTGTGGTCTGAGCAGAGGCTTCTGGTTTCTAGTCATGTCCAGCATTCTTCCAGTATATTACACAATGTCCCTTTTTAGGTCTATCAATCCTAATATAACTAGAGTTAGGCTTATAGTGTAGGAAAATTTCAGCACTGGGTGAGGGAAATAGGAAGAGGAAGGGGGATCAAGAGGTTGTTTTAAGGCTTTATTTGTGAAGTAAATATTTCAGAGTTGGGGAGGAGTTGGTCATCTGACGGCCTATCACAGGAGTAAAGGGGAGGTAGGGAACTAGCAATTTTAGTAATTTCAGTTGCTTGTTCTTAGCAATTTATTTTTCACTTGGGGAAAACCCCTCCACTGGAAACAGTACACAGGAGATAGGCTTTTCCTTTCCATTCAGCCAAAGTTCCTTCTATTAAAACCTTAACTGTAGCTGTGAGACTCTTCTGGAGCAAAATGCATTCGCAGTAATGGATTTGTTGGCATCTGGCAGAGCTGAGGGACAGAATAAAGTCGCCAATGTATAGATCTGTTTTCCCTCATTTTGACTTTGTCCACTGATTCTTAATCATATAACATGGCAGGCAGATCTCCTTTCTGGGATTGGGCTAGATGTTTGCAAGCTACAATCCTTTTGTTCCTTTTGTAAAGAATATTTTCTTTTTAAAAGGAAACAAAAGAAAGTTTAGCTATTTAGCTATTTAACCATGACTTTGTAAGTATGTTGTGCTGCTGAGTGTATTATTTTGCTCTGGTGTTAAAACTGTATTGACTCAATAACCATTTGCCACTCTAAAAGCACGTAAATCATATTTACAGTGGCAGAGCTGATAGGAACCCTTTGATAGTATTCCACTTTTGAACAAAAAGTGAAAGCTACTGGGGGAATGATACATCCAGTTTTAAGCACTCCATAAATTTCAATGAGGAAAGTTAAGCACATACTTAACCCTTTTACCCCAAAGACCATGCAATTTGGAAGGGCTTAAATATGTGTGGATTTGGCTCATGTATACTGTCTAATATTTCAGAGTTGAAAACAAGGGGCAAGAAAGCTGGAAAGTGAAGAAAGCTGATAAGAAGGTGACTAACTAATTTGAAATGTGGTGCTGGAGGAATCCCATGAACTGCCAAAAAGACAAAGAAATGGGTTCTAGAACAAATCAAGCTTGCGCTCTCCCTAAAAGCCAAAATGACCAAACCGAGACTGTCATATTTTGGACATATCATGAGAAGACATGACTCATTAGAAAAGGCAATTATGCTTGATAAGGCTGAAGGCAGTAGGAAAATAGAGAAACTGCAATACAGGTGGATAGACTTAGGGAACCTCGACCCTGTGTTTGCAAAGGTTACTATTAACAAGGTGTCTCAGAGGTCTCTTATATCCATACAATCAATATAGGTAGAAGTCAACTTGATGCTGATAACAACAATAGAATGCTCTTCTTGTGTCAATGGTTACTGGATGCTTCCCATCATTGCAGGCTTCCTCTCCCATCTGCTATATACATAGACTCTGCAACAGCACGTCAAAAGTTCATTATAAAATCAAGACAGTGATTATTGTTTAAGCTAGGAAAATATAAGAAACATGAATTATTTTCCTATAAGCTAGGAATGTACTAATTCTTCTTTAATTTGCCATCAAAATAAATTTCATCAGCATGTAAATTGCAGGAAGAATGCTTCACAGGTCTTTCTAGTTCCAGGCAGCTCCAGCTTTGGTGGAGAGGGACTGAGCGAGAGCTTGGAAACAACTTTCTTTGGCCAGCCTGGCTGAAGGGTTCGGGTAGTTGTAGTCCAGGAGATTACTTTTCCAGATTTTGCCCTGAGCACAGCATACACCTGGGGGAGGCAACCTTCTTTGGCCATTTCCGCACGAGGTGAGGGAATCGCCCCACGCTGCTACTTACTGGATCTTCTGGCAGTCCAGTCCAGTCCGGGGTGAGGAGGAGCAGTGCGTGGCTGTTGCTCCGCACTGCTCCGGCATCCAAAATGGTGGCTTCCAGTTGGTCGTGGGTCTTGTGATAACTGAAGCCTCTGTCAGAGCTGCTGATGACGAGCAGCAGCTGTTGGTCCCTGTGGCTCTGGCTGGAGATGAGTCCTGCAGCTCAAGAGCTCCCCCTGCTGCCATGGACCAAGCAGGCTTGGACGTTCCTCTACCTGCTTCTTTAAGGCAACAGGGATCCGATTCTGAAGATGGTTTGGAGCCTGTGCCAATCAACCCGCAAACAAGGCAGAGACTCAAGAGAGATGGGCAAAGGGAGGCTTCCTTGATTAAGTTCAAGAAGCAGTGACTAGCCACACCTGTGTCTCAGGCTATGTAACTGCCTGCCTGGAAGCTTTCTGTTGCTTGTGGCAAACTTCTTGCAAGCCCTCCTCTTGTCTGTTCTTTGCACCCAGCACCTGGTTCCTGCTACCTTGAACTGATCTCTTGACCCTTGGCTTTTGGAACTCTGACTACAGCTTTCGCTTGATGCTCTGGTAAATGAATTCCCTTGTGTAAAGTGCTTGCTAGTCTCCTCCTGGCTGGACTTTACTGGGTCTCACACTCCCTTCTCTGGGCTGGCTTGCCGCCCAGGTCTCTGACCTTGACAGGTCTCGACCAACCAGTGAAGCTCACCAGCCTAAAGCCTACCCTTGGCAGATTCCAGGCTCGCATTGGTGTGAGCCTGTGAATCTGCACAAGAGCAGGCTTGCAGTGGTGTGCTCCATGCTTTTGAAAGACCAGAAAAATCAGGTCTTTCAAAAGCACGCTGGAGGTCCACTTAGGGTCGTTCCAGAGTGGACTGAGGTGCGGATCTACAATAAGTAGTCCAAACCCAGTCTGCTCCAAGGTGCAGACATCCTCTGTGGAGGACGCACTGCTCCATTTTAAATACCCCATGTGGAAATGGCCTTTGTCGGGGTTTTTTTGTAGTACTCTAAGCTGTAGAATTTTGGCTTAGCCTGATAACACTTTTAATTTCCAAAAATGATCCTAGGAAGGCCTAGCAGTTCCCTCAGAGTTTACCCGGTGCTCTGAGACTTGGCAGCACGATGATTAACATCCAGCCGGGTCTAAAAAAAGCCCCTCACAGAGAAATGAACTGTAGCAAGGGGCCTTATATATGTCAGAGTCAGCCTCTAAGACCCATCATCAAATTCCAGCTACCCTTCAGAAGGGAAGGAAAGTTCGCTGTCTCTTTTTTCTGACACTGGTTGCAGATACATTATACATGTAGCCTATATGAGAGCCAGTCTGGTATAGTGGTTTGAGTGTTGGGCTACGACCCTGGAGAACAGCGTTCAGTTCTCCCACTCAGCCATGCAAACCCACTGAGTGCCCTTGGATGCATCACACACTCTCAGTACCAGAAAACCCAGTGATAAGTTTACCTCAGGATCTCCATCGGTCTGAAATGATGTGAAGGCACACAAAAAATACTATGGTAATGTATTAACGACAAGTAATGCAGTCTGTTACCTTCTGATTTGTGGTAACAATAACAAGTGAGGATTTGTTGGGTGATCACACTGAAGAGTAATGTACACTTCCTCATTAAAAGTCAGATTTCAAGCTCTGATATGGTACATATAAAAAGAGGCCCGGCCAATGCAGGTCTCTTACCTAATATTCAGACTCTTCATATTAATCCTACACTCACCCCTTTCCTTTTGCATCTAAAGTAAACTCTGAGGCCCAAACAGACCCAGAGCACAGCTGCTTACTGGGCTAGATATCTGCCCTTGCCCCAGAAGTGCCTCATTCATCCCCCAGTATGTCCCTTGTAAGTTTCTTTTCATTTTTGCAATCTGAGGACAAGGTTATCAATGCGCAGGTGGTGGTTAGGAGTCCTTAGCGTAAAGCTGCATGCCCCATTTGCCAATAGTGCTGTAGCCTGCTTAATTGTTCTTACTTCTACCATGCAGTCAAATCAAAGGAGGAATTTGCCCTACAAAAGGGAGCGTCCTTGCCATCCTTTGGAAATCTGAAATGCCAACAGGGGAATGCAACAAAACTCTGCTAAAGCTAAACTTGATGGCAGCATTTTTGTTCCTACACAATCAAAAGCTTAGCAAGTGCCTTCTGGTCACAATATTGGTCAAATTCCAGTATATGTATTCTCAGTTCCTTTTCAGGATGATTGTATAAAAAGCCAAACTACGATACATATACACATCATCTCGCATTTATCTCCTTGATTTCCAGCAGTTGCCATAACTATATCACATGTAGAGTTCCAATTTTAAAAAGAAACAGAAAGGCCAGAGCTGTGTACTTCCAGGGCTTCATCTTTCAAATGACCAGATTCAGAAGATTATTGGCCCTATGGCACTGCCCTGTCAGTTACTAGCTGAAGGCAATGTCTTGTCTCAAGCGTTCAAGACAGTGTCTCATTTTAAGCTTTCTCTTAAGATCAAGAAATTTGAGACTAAGCAGGTGAAGATATTCATCTCCAGTTCTACAACATAGTCTCATTCTACCAATAAAACACCCAGCCCTACTGAATTCCAATCAAAGGTCCAGGCAGGTGAGCCATTCTGAAATATACCACAGATAAGCTGACAAATACTTTCTGATATTATCATTTCGTATTGACATTTGCAAATCTTTCAGTCTTTTGGAACAAAAGGGTCTGCCTTCCCAAAACATAGGCCATTTCCACACCTTACCCATCTCTGTCGTCATCCTGATGTAAGCATGATACAAATGTTCCCCTCAGCACTCTGCCGGCCGCCTGCAGAAGGGTAACACAAGCAACACACACCTTCCTTCTGCAGTGCAGCTGGCCACTTCCCATGCTGCACTGGGGAAGGAAGCACATAGATCACGCTTCCTCCCTTTCTGCATGGCCAGCGGTGACGGGATCATTGTGTGATCGGGGGACATTACTGAATTTTTTCCTGTAATGGAATATCCCATGATTGCAACAAGTGGGGATGTGTGGGCAGTGGGACTGTAACAACATTGCACAAAAGCATGACCCGCAGACCGGCAACAACACGTCCCCATTGCAGGGCAGCAACATGGTGTGGAAATGACCATAGTTTTCCCTTGTTTGTACAAAATCAGATCAACTTCCATATTTTTTACCTGTTTTCTGTGACATTACATTAACAAGCAAATCATGCCTCTTTGAGAGCCAAATAGTCTTTACCAATCTACTGCAGAGGGTGCTAACTCAATTCTGTTTGTGTTGGCACAGCAGAATAGTCTTGCCATAGTTTTAACATGTTTCTTTGTTGCAAAATAGTCTTTCCATAGATTTAATATTTGGAGGAGCCATCATTAAACAAGACAGGTCATGGGGTGGCATAGCAGAACCTCTAGTGTCCTAGAAACATTCAAACATGCTAGTGTAAGGCCCTGATATCATCCTACTATGTAAATCAATAGGATTTCCTTCCAAGCAGTTCTGTTCAGGATGTACTATATGTTTACCTTGGCATTCTAATCACAGCTGATTTTCTATATTTTATACATAAGATATTTAATTAACTAGCTTCTTGAAATCAGTTTTAAATGCCAAACTCCTTGTTTATTAGTTCTCTACCTCCAACCATGTTATGTATCAAAAGAGGAAAGGGGAGGGAGAATGAATGGCCGGCAACAGCTGGAATTTAATTTAATAAGTGAATATACAGGATGGAGAATTGACTAGGGAAAGTGAATTACTGACTTTTCATCACTCCAGCCATGCTTCATATCCAACCTTCCTGATCAGGAGAAGTGAAAACCCTCCTGATTAAATAATTTTAGGGGTCCTAGAGGAAAAGTATTTAAGTCAGGTCATTTCTAGATTGTTATAGGCAAGATCGTCCCATTTTTTTTATTTTTATCCCCGCATCGAACCCTACTAAGACTTAATTTCATGAAGTTACCACTACTGAGAAATAAAATGGATAACTCTCTCAAAACCTAGTTACATCTCAAGTACAGAAGGCCATGTTTCCATTAGTATGGGAAACGGTAATCCTACGTACAATTCCTGCCTTTCCATCACAGTTCTACTATGTCACATCTCTAGGACTTTTAAGATTTATGTTATTTTATTTTTATTATTTTTTAAAAAATCTTTTCTACATAGTAGGGGTGGTAATTCTTGATTTTTTTCCAATTCTTGAGGTTTGTCAAGACCAATGAAACTTTTTTTTTTTTTTTTTTGGTCACATAACTTTGGAACACTCTGAATTTTTTTTCCTACAGTGATGGGAAACAGTACAACTTACCTAAGAAAGTTACGCAGCTTGCCCCCAAAACTGTACAGTTTTCTGGAAACTGTGCAGCTTTTGGCATGGAAACTGAAAACTGCACAGCTTTCCTCATGGGGGGAAATGGTACAAAAGTTGAAGCAGTAGCCTCCAGGGGAAGCAATGACACCTAACTGAAATTTAAGAGAGACAAACGTTTGTATAGTTTTGAACATTCTACTGGAAAATCCTCCATCTCATAAATATTGTTTAGTTTGACATGAATATTAAGTAAATTACATTCAGCACAACCTCATAGCAATCATGTAGTCATTAAACACAAAACATCTTTTGCTTATAAGAAAATCAGAGAACCTCCACACAGAGAGAGAATATCCTCACTGCTTCCATTTGGAAGGGATAAGTTTCCCAGTTGCTCTAGGGTGAGTGGGCAAATGGACTGCCAAATCTTTTATAGGAAGAACTGCTATCTGCTCAGGTCAGTGAGGAAGAGTTAAGAAAAGCCTCCTTAAAGAAAAGACATCTGGGGGTTGACAGCCCTTTAAAGATCACCTTCATCACAAAGACCAAAGTTTCTGGAAATCAAGTTTGAGCCACAGGCAACTGTTGGAAGTTAAGATCAGAAGAAGAGCCCTTCTGAATTAGAGCAAAGCCTTGTCTAGTCAAGCATCTTATTTTCCACAGTGGCCAAGAAAATGAGGGCTGTGTAACGTGTGGTTGCTTGTACCCCCCCAAGCCTGTTTTAGCAGTCCTGAATCCCTCAAGACTCCCCATTTTTGCTCCGTCAAAAAAGTGTGAGTTTGCCTCTCCTAGAGGCTGCCAAAATAGGCAAGCAACCTCTGGCTTATGGGAAACTCAAAGCAAGACAGCTTCCTCCTGCTCACGTGCTCCAGAAACTGATATTCATACAGAATTATACCGGCTAGTAGCCTGTGTAGCTGCTTATGAATTTGTTGACCTGGAGGTATGAACCTGAAGTCAGAAATGGAGCAAATGTTACCAGTGTGGCCATTACCTTGGGGTTTTTAGACAGAATAATCAAGAGGGCCCCAAACTCATCAGGACAGGTTTATTATGTCCTGAAATAAATGAAGTAATAACAGGCCCCTTGGAACTGCTTTTAAGGGAGGGGCTCAGGATTGATAGGAAGGTTCTTATTGATTTTGCCTACTTGCAGGTACCTTCAGGGAGAGGGCAAATTACTTTTCCAAACCATTATCACTGAAACATGCTTACATATGAAGATTCTTACAAGTACAATGTAAAAACTCCAAGTCGTCTATGGGTTCAGTGTTGATTGTTCCCAAGTTAAGTGTGCATAGGATAGATTTCAGGCAGCCTTTAATATTCCTGAGAGGGCTCACCAAAAGTGGGTGTCCTGATGCCCTTTTAAAGTGTTTGATCATTTAGTATACTTTTGACTGATGATTCCTGGTGAGATATAACTACATGGGAATCTTGGTGGTCCAAGTTTTGAGAGATCATCTGTGGGGGTGGGAGCTTATCTCCTTCCACCCAATATTTGGGGAACTCAAGACATCCCCTTGCCCTGTCCCCATTCTGAGGTTCATGAGTAGTACATATCTAAATAGAGTCTCCTGTAAGACCATACAGTTTAGAGTCTACAATTATCTAGCTGGACTGCTGTGAACATGCCAGGCCTATAGAGATGTTCTTGGTCAGGGAAAGTTAGAGATGAGGGAAAAGTTCATCCACTTGCTCCCCAAATTTCTTCAATGGAAAAATTTGAGAAGGCTTAAAAAAATGAATGAGACAAAATAAAACAGGTATCATCATCCAGGCAGAAGATTCTGAGTGCTTTCCTCTTATAAGTCTGGGGTTGAATCTTTGGCCATTTCCACTCTAGATTCTTATAGTGCTATTACTCCACTTTCCACATCCAACATAGGGTTTACTGAGGCCAAAGAGCTCTCTGGCTGAGAATTCTAAAGGCCGCTCTCTAAACTGCAAACCTCAGGATGTTAAAAGTGGAATAATAGCACTATGGTCCTTTTCGCACAGCACTTTCCATGCGAAGGGGCCCCTCAAGTGCCATGCAAATGTGAGGAGCAGTCCACACGACGCACTCACATATGCGTGACGCTCCAGGGCCTCGCAGGCACCGCTCACGCACTTTTTCATTTTCGGCTTTAAGCCGAAAATTGTGTGTGGTCGCACATTGTCTGGGGCCCAGCGTGCACTTGCCATGCGTACGGAGCCTCGGAAGCCAGGCTTAGTGCAACCTGGGAAGGTCCCAGGCTGCACTGCGAAAGGAAGAGGTGGGGCTCTCGCACAAGCAGGAAGCTCATGCAGAGCTGAAGAAACCTGGATGCAAGGACCTCTCACAAGAGGCTGCTCGCATGAGCACCGCACCCCAGTGCCGAGAAAAGGTGAGTTGCAGAAATATTATATGACAGTGTAGTGCAGAAATGGCCTTTGTCTTTTTGGCCATTTTTGTGTGTTGAATTAGCACTGCCACTTCTGCTCGTCTTTCAACAGCTATGCTGTACTTGTTGAACTTGGCATGTGCCAAGAATTTAATCCTTTAAAACCAGAATGTACAAATTTCCTCACAAAAAAAAAATGACTTTAAAAATGTGTGAGAAAGTGAAACAAGAAGTTCGAATAAAGGGTTTCCATATAACATCACCATTGTCATTCTTCTTCTTCCTCTCATTTTGTATCTGCCTTTTCCTCAACACTGGTTATCATGTTGGCTTACAAAAATTAAAGCAGACAAAAACATACAAAAAAGGTAAAATACAACTAAACTATCAGTAGAATTAATAACAATTTGAAGTCATTTTATTCAAAGGCAAGCAATAAAACTAGGAGAGCACACCAGTAAAAGCCTTTTTTGTGAAAATAGTCAGTTCCCAAACACCGTTTCCACACTAGCCTGTTGTAAGTGGAATCGTAGCACTATAACAGGTTAGTGTGGAAATGGCCGAAGTCATGTCAAAATAAATAACACAACTCTTCACCTGCTGACAGAAGAACACCAGACATTCAGAATGCTAAGTAGAGCTGGTGGAAGAAAGCATATAATTCTAATAAGGCATCCCCTGCACTGCTTACCAATTGATAGCTCTGGCCTTTTAAATTTCTTCCAGTGGCTGAGGACCAGGTTATCTTGATAACCATCATCCATATGAATCTGATTGACCATCTGAAATCACCTACTTAGATCCCAACACCCATGACATCATCTACACCTTCTGTCTAACACCATAAAGGAGTAAGTTTGTTTCTCTTTTTTTTAATGGTTTTTTGTATAGAGACATAACCTGTTCCTGTTATTCTTGGAGACTTTCCATTTCATTTCAGTACATTTGATATATTCTTGTTCAAAAACCTGTTTGTATTAGTAGCTTTTACTGCATATCAAACAGGGCCTTTTCAGCGGCAGTACCAAGCCAGTGGAACACTGTGCCAAAAGACCTTTGGCTGGCATCATCAAGTTTTAACTTATGGCAATGAATACTCTGGCCAGATTAGGATCCAGGATCCTGGATCCTGGGGCATGCTCAGGGATTGATGAGGCTTTAGATCTGGTGGATCAGCCCATCTCCAGTTAGGGATGCGAAAAAATCTTGCAGACAGTGAAACTCTGATCAAGAAAGGCTGCCATGAGATGTCTGGATAACCTGTTGAGAATTCTTAAAACTCCCTAAGGAGTCTGTGAGATCAAGACATCAAGTGGGTTGGAGTTGGGGATTTGATTGCTTGTTTTATTTTAATCACTTGTGCAAAATGTCTCTGCACAGAGCTAAGGCCTTTTCCTTTCTGCAACTTAGCCCCTTTCTGCTCAACACACCCAACCTGCCATGAGGACAGGAGAAGGGCCGGACCAGATGGTGCTTATGCATGACATCATCCTGGTCCCATCCTTCTCCCGTTCCCAGGCAGGGCAATTCGCACTACAAATCATTGACGGGTTTTCCCCATCAACAACTTGCAATCGTAACATCCTTCCACTGCACGCCCATACTTACCTTGCTTATGGAGGTCCTGGAAGCGCAATGGTTGTGCTTCCTGCCTCAGTGCAGCCTGCGACAGTACCTGGCTGCACTACAGAAGGAAGAGGCATGGATCCTGGAGGAAGCTGGTGAAGAGGAGAGCATTCCATCATGCTCCCCTCCCAGGAGAGCCACTGCCTCCATTGTCACCAGATGCTGCTGGGACAAATGTAGGATGTGGAAATGGCCTTAGTGTACATGAATGAACTCACAGAAAGGTTGGGTGATCAAAAAAGTTGTGATGTCATTCTTTGCTGATTTTCTTCCCAAAGGAAGCAAGAAGTGCTTTATCAATTTTTCTTGTAATTACAAAAACAAAAGTCTTTGAAATTGATGCAGAGTACACACACACATACGAAGGACAAAGAAGGACAAGTAACTCTGCACTGAGAGCACCAGCTCTTTCAGTGCAATTGCTACAAGATATATTAATTACCAGATGAGCTGAAGACCATTGATACAAATAAGAGGTGAAGTATTACAAGGCAAGCTTTTCCACTATACTCTCTGATTCTGTTTTGTGTGTTGAATGCAGTCTATGGTGACTTCTCAGATGGCTGGAAATCCCTTTCATCTATATGTAGAGGGACAGTTACAACGCTGTGGAATTCTATTTCCAGTGATATTGTGCAGTTTGATAAAGGGTCCTTTTTTCATACCCCATTGTACAGTCAGAATACAAAGTATACTGCTTTGTGAATTCTTTTCTCAGTAGCAAGGGAGCTGGGGCTGTATTCAATCAACAACCTTGAAGGCCTGTGCTGGCATTTAAATGCTTGCTTCTGTTTATATAAGCTGTGTGTTCCCAGGCATATCTGTCTGAGGGCACATATAGACCTCACAACTGCAAACCAAGAGAATTCTTTGGGGAGAAAATTCAAACTTATCGCACTATTAGCAAGAGCACAATACATAACGTGGTCCATCACAGAAATCAAAAGGCAGTTGAAGTATCACCTGGGTTTGATTTAGTAAATCGAAATATTTAGCTCACTGTTGGGCAAGGCACTCCCAAGAGGGAATCTCATTGGGATGCATCTGTTTGGAGCTGTGATGATGATCTGAATTTTAAAATGAGAAACAGGTTGTTTTCAGCTATAGGCCTTGTCCAGGAGCCTCTGCTACAAGCCAATGTGCCATAGTTATTGGTGGGGTGGGGGACAGGACTCTAATGACTTTGTTCCTGACCCCTGAAAATGTCGAAAATCTCCATTCGGTTTGGATTTCCCCCAATCTATGGTATAATGCTGCAGCTGAGGAAAGCATATGTTCCTAATAGATATTCAGTCCAGATGTTGGTTGCCTATAATATATCCTGAACAGCCGTGCCTAGTAGTATACAGGGAAAGATGGTGAAGTCGTTAAATAAGGAACATGCACATTCCAGTATTCTCACCCGTTTACTGAAGTTAAGAGTTCCAGATTGCGATACCTCCGGTTCTGTCACATTGAATTTCTGGAAAACATTAAGAGCATGAAATGTACCATACACGTGAAAAAGACATAGGAAAGCAGGACCCTCTTGAGAGACCCAGGAACTGCACACAGAGATGGTGTAATGCATGAACTTACCATATATGCAGATGCTATTTTCCTTGAAGGGGTGTGCAGGTGTTCCTACAGTGCTGATATCACCTTCCTCAGTGTGGTAGCCCTTCCTGTTCTCCTGCTTGAATAAAGACTTGGATAAAATCCAGAGGCACAGGTACAGTTGCTTATGATTCCTCTTGTACTTTTAATATGTCAAATGGTAGCTAAAGGCTGGGAAAGATGTAGTCCTCCTGATATTGCTGGACTGAAACTCCATTATCTCTCTCTTTCTCCATTGGCTATGTTGGCTAAGACTTCTGGGAACTGCAGTCCAGCTACATATGGAGGGCCTCACCTTTCCCACCCTTGGGCTCAACTATCCTGCTCCCAGGTCCACGTACATTCTGAACAGAAGAAGATGCCTATTGATGTGGCCATGTTAAATTAGATGTTCCAGCTTCCAAGCCATTGTGCCCAAGAAGATGATCCATATGGATGGATTTCCGAATCAACAAACAGTGTGAATGGCAAACCTGTGAATTCTCAGCAAGCCCAAAGTTATGTCAGGATCAATGTGGTATCAATGCTGTTATCACTATCAAAAGAATTCACTTATGATAGATAGCAGTATATAATATACCAGCACATTACTGAGACCCACCATAGAAGCTGAGATGCCTCTATCATAGTTGAAGCCTGAAGTTCTTGAACAGCACAGACTTGGCTATTGTTATTGATAAAAACTGTAAGTCCTTGATTCACAAATTTGAAACTATCAGTGCTTTTTTCACTCTTATTTGGACCATTTAAAATATTGGCCAAAAGACTTCAGTTAGCTCTTTTTCAGGCTGGAGGTCTGAGAAAAGAACAACCAAGGGAAAAAAGGTATAGGTACATGATATTAAAAACTGGGAATTCTGTGTTGATGCACCTTTTCTTCAAAGAAGAACAAACAGCCCCTGTGTATCTTTGCATGGCACAAGGCCTGTAACCCCTTTTTTGTGCGTCCTAATCAAACAGATTATTTAGAAGTCACCATTGACTCAGTTATCTTCTGTTTGATAGCCATGGACTTAAATCAGACTTGGATACCACAGCCCTGATATACACACCACCAAACAGGTGGAGGGCACTGTCAGAATCAATGGTTTTGGTATCAGGATACAGTAAGAGACCTTCCAAAGAGAACTCTGCATACTGGGTGCATGCATTTGGTAAAGGGAACCATCTGTGCTTTCCAGAGACCTCACCCAGAAGTGAGTGGTTCAACCCTCATTTGTGGTTTGTGTGGTTCAGCCACCACTGCTCAGCTGGGCATAGATAGATCATCTGAAGTTAGTGGCAACAAACAGCTTCTGTAATAGCAGAGGAGAGTTGGGGCTGAACAAGGGCAAATGCAAATATTCAGCCTTGTATGGGAAAGTTGGGGATATGACCCTTGCTCAAGGTGAAATAAGCTAATTAAAAGACCCCCTTAATCAGCCTGGGACTTCTGCTTAAATGCATTTCAGCCTCTGAGATTAACCCCTTTCTCACATAAAAATAATATCCGACTGGATCAAGTTACCATCTCAAGACAACTCTTCCTATAAACAAGCCCCTTTGTTGCACTGGCAATAAAAGCTACATGGTGCACACAAGGCGATGAATGCTTAGAATTTACTGCCATTCAAATTGCTGCTGGGTAACAAAACAGACCATAAAAATACAGTATCATAAAGGCAATAACAATATGGGCACTAGGTGCTGGGTTGGTG
Organism: Ctenosaura bakeri; assembly: GCA_948474755.1. NCBI lineage: Eukaryota > Metazoa > Chordata > Lepidosauria > Squamata > Iguanidae > Ctenosaura > Ctenosaura bakeri. The sequence continues at coordinate 210,666 of CAOLHI010002768.1, read as the reverse complement.
AATCAGGAGGGAGATTGACCTCTTGCACTTTAATTCTTTTATCCATCCTTCTCCTTCAGTGTGGTTGGAAATGACTCTCCCATTACCTTTGTTAAGGCAGAATCAATATCTTGCATTTCTGTTATTTTCTTTCTTTTTGACAAAGGGATCTTACGAAGCTGCAGCTGTAGGCATCTTCCCCTCCTTCCCTTCCCCCTCTGCCTCCCCCCACCCCACTTTATTACAATGCGTGTTGTTCTGAAATACTCAATTCAGCTATAAACAATCTACTCTATCAACAACACGCTTTTGCACTTTTTGAAATGGTGCTTTGAGGCAGATAAATGAAAATAAGTATGGCAGCTTGCCAGTAAAAATTTCTGCAAACTGGATCATCACAGGGGCACTGGCTTCACTCAGACCGTTGTTTTATTTACTGTAGGATCTAAAAATCCATTTCTGCCCATACAATAGCTGTTCGTTTTTCCCTTTGGTTGATGTTTGTTCTAATCTTTGTTGACACTTCTAGCTAGTAATGGTTCACAAGCTGTTTGGATCCGTGCTTTAAGAGCCACATTGTCTAGGACTCTTTTTCTGTTCTGAGCTTCATATAATCCATGCAACTGGACAATATACCTCGGGAACTTGGGGAAGAGCAAAACTGCCACTGAGGACTAAGGTTCATGAATGTGTTAATAGTATGACTGAGCCATTATCAACATGGGCTCATTTCTCCTTAGCTTTCCCAGTCCTTTTCTTCCTTTTCTCAGTCTCTCCCTGTACGATATTTGATCTCTGCCAAAGTGACAACTTCCCCTTCCCTCACAGAAGTTGGACTGTATTCCCTGTACTTCCTCACCATCACTTCAGGAAATTTCACTGCTACTAAAACAATGCACAGGACTTGATGATGAGCAATAGGTATGAGTAATATGCAACAAGTACAGCAGATCATCTTCTTGATTGGGGTGTCAAACTCAATTTCATCTTGAGCCACATTAGCATTATGGTTGCCCTCAAAGGGCTGGTTGTATCTGCAAGACTATATAAATGAATCTATTATTTTAGCATATTAAATAATTGCCTCTGTGCCTCTTTCTGCTCCTCCCTCATGCCTCTTTCTGCCCCCCTGCCCCTCTCTGTTCCTGGTGAGCCTGATCCCCACATTGTGGGCCCCTAGCTGCCAGTATTCTGAAGAGGGACCTAGAAGTCAACACTCGCAATCTACTTCTACTTCTGACTGCTCCTCTGTCCAACTCTTGTGAGCTTTTGGGAGCGTCGCCATGGTAACCTGTGGCAATGCTCTGATGGCGAGACTTGGACAAAGGAGCAGTCAGAAGTAGAAGTAGATCGTGAGTGGTGGCTACTGGGCCTCTCTTCAAAATACCAGAAGCCAAGTCAGGTTCGCCAGGTGGACGGAGTGACACAGCTGCAGGAGAGCTGTGAGGGCCACATGAAATGGCCTGGTGGGCCCAATTTGGTTCACAGGCCTTGTGTTTGACACATGTGATAGCTGCTCAACTCACTCATCCTATCAACATACATCTGCAGGTGCAGCTATGAAGGAAGAAGTTATGGAAATTGTTTGCTTATTATGCACGTGAGATGGATAGATTTAGGGAGTTGGTAGTTGTCAGCTACCATATGTTTAGAGGGAGCTGCTAAAATTGAGTTACTACATCAAAATTATTTAGAGGAAGGATGCACATTAGTATGATTTGCACATCCTTTGCAAATAGTCCTTGCCATTGATACATCTCTCACTAGAGATCTCAGTCTCCTTAGGATAAGATAGGAAGCCATGGTGCCAACACTGAACTGAACTGTTTGAGTTTATAAAAATTAAATAATGCTTTCTGGTGGACAGTACTAAATGGTGCACTCAGCTATATGACCGCATAGAATCAGTGATACCACAATAAAGTTACTTTGGCCACCCACTTACCTTGTTCCTCTACTGTACAGACACAGTTCTCATACATTCCATCCTGCATTGTTCTATGTGGCTCTCTACTTCCCCAAAGCTGCTTTTCAGGGCTTACATCTGGTGGTGGGGTGGGGTGGGGTGGGGTGGGGTGGGGTAGGGTGGAACAAGAGGGGACATAAGACTTCATTTCCTAAACATCCAGAAGTTAACTTACCCCAGCATCCAAACCATTGTGATTCAAAATACATGTTGCTGCTACTTTTTATTCTGATGATAAGTCTTAGGACTGGCATTCTGAAGAAGGTGTTCAAATAAAGCCAAGCCAAGACCATTTTTTTCTCAATAAAAACAGCATGTTTTATTAGTAAAAAAAAAAAAAAAAAAAGCTTTCTTTCCACCATCTCTCCCACTGCATCTCTCAACTAAAGCAGGGCAACAGTTTAGTTTGGTGCTAGGACAACAGATTATTTTCTACTCCCAATGGGAAAATGACATATTTACTGTTCAAGGGGTGTGTCACGCAGCCAACTGGTATAAAAATATTGTTTAATCTGAAGAAAAGAAGGAAAGAGAGTAAACTGGCTGCAGAAGCTACTCCAATTGTACATGGCAATTATTCAGGCATGTATTATGCAGCTCTTTCTGCTTCTGAATGGGGAACATGATGCACACTTAAGTAAATTATGCGTTATAATGCACATGTGACACACAACTATAATCCTAATTTGTTATGTGAAAATCAGAAACCTGGCTTTGTAGATAACTGTTTTGAACAAGTGGTACCAGCCTGAAATATGTGCCCAAATGACCATGTGGATTTTGTACATTCCTAGTAATATATCCCACAGACTTCAAGGAGAAAGTCACAGGCAAACAATGATACTAGCAGTCAGTTGGTCTTTCCTGGCAGGATGGCAAGTGATTGCATGGCCAAAGGAAGAATAGAAGGGATGACAAGAGACGTTTGCCTCATGTTGATAGAAAACGTGTTTGTGCCTAATACACTGGAGAAACTATTTGCAAGCAGTTCATCCATGTGAAAATGTGACCCCTGTAATACTGTCAAGGTCAGAAAGACTGAAGATGATGTGCTGACTAAGTGCTGATTAGGCAGTGGAAAAGGTACCCAGGGGCAATATTAACATGAAGAACTGGTTTTGAGGGGGAGGCCTTGTGACAACAGAATGGGAGAAATCTTTTTCACATTCTTTCTGATTTGCCTACTCAGAAATGAAGAATTTTGTCTTTGTGGAAAACAAAACAACTCTCATTCTTTCCACCTCATGGAAGAATGCTAGAGGAAGAATACTGGTGGCTTGGTAAACAGAAACCATATGGATTTTACTGGAAAGATCGAGGTGTTGGACTACTTATCTTTTAAGGATGCAAATCTATATACACATTCACCTGGGAACAGTGATGGAAAGAACATTCCAAAATCTTGATAAAGTTATTTTAAAAGATTATTTTCTTGAGTGTCAGGAAATCATGACAAAGAGAATCCTGGATTGATGAGAATCGTCACAGTTTGGGATATATTTTCTGCAAAATTCACATGTGAGTTGTTTTCTGCACAGAAATATTATTCTCTGTGTAGGAAATATTGTTGCCAGTGCAGAAAATATTGTTTTCTGTGCAAAAATACCTTGTGTGAATATTGTGCAGAATATATCCTGAGTTGCAAATTTGTACAGTTTTTGAAGAGTTTCTTCCAAGTGGAAAGAAAATTACTATATTTACTCTTTGATTTCCTCAAGAAAGAAATCAGTGAAGAATTGCATCCCTGTTTGAGAGAAAGTCCCACATCTCCTTCTGGGAGAGAGGTTAGTTAACTAGCCAACCAGTTTGTTATAGCATGCTTTCACCACAAATTAACAGTGAATGACTTATTGCTTTCCCACCATTCTGTGGGAAGGAGGACAGTAGAAACAGACTGAGAGCTAAACAAGATAAGATGGCAAAATATCTGCAATTAGATATTGTGTGTGTGTGTGCATAACGTGTGTGTGTGTGTGTGTGTGTGTGTTGAGGGTTAGTGAGAAGTCCCCATTTAGCAAGTAGCAACTCTGGCTGAGGGGGCACTTTGAATCAGTGAAATGTTAGGAAAGGATTAAATCCCTTTTTCCCTCCATGACTTTGATTCACAGTCAATTACACCCCCCAACACAAACACGCTGCTTCTTCCTTTACCAATTTAACATCCTGTGGAACTTTCACTCACTGATCTCTGACTGTTGAGGGTCTTGTTGTCCCCTGGATCATGCTTTTTACTCTCCATTCTCCTTGTAGTAGAATTAATTTCTTCCATAACTCCATAACTCATTGGGTTCTTGCATAACTTGAGAACTTCCTTCTTTGGAGGTCTTTAAGCAGAGGCTGGATGGCCATCTGTTGGGAATGCTTTGATGTGTGTTCTTACATAGCAGGGGGTTGGACTGGATGGCCCCTGAGGTCTCTTCCAACTCTGTGATTCTATGATTCTATGATTCAAGGGTTGTATTGTCTAGTGCTCCAGCTGGGCAGAGTTTGGGGTGATTATACATGCAACAAAAGTTAATTGCAAAGAAGCATAGCTGTTCTAGGAACATACAAGTTCCAAATGTAGTGGGGGGGGTGCTATGCTTGAATGATCCTCCAGTGTTGCAAATCTCATTAAGGAGAAACCTATGATAGCAAGGAGAAGGCCTCCAATGTCCTACATCCAGGCAACATTTGATGTTGGGGAGAACTAGTAGATTTAGTCTCAAAGTAGCAAATATAAAGCAAAGATCATTAACTCAAAGCACTGTACATTCCCAGGACTCTCTGTAGCTATTCTGCTATCACTTTAAAGTCTTAATGATGAGTGACTCTTGAGTACCAAGTAGGGATGGGCAAACCATTTGTTTCAGTTTGCCTTTTTTCAGAATTTACCCAGTTCCCAACCATGGATCCAAATCTAAATGGGGGCCAAATTTTTCCAAGGTTACACTGTGATTTAGGCAACAAAAATACACTCAAGATGCATCCATTTGGAAATGTCCATGAGAAATGTACACATCAGATTTTGAAAATGCATGCAAACAATCTTTAGCCAATGAGTGAAAATGTCTACAAGTGGGAAAATGTGCACAGAACAAGGTACACACTCCCATGTCAGGAAAAGAGAGCACACAAGCTGGTACAGACATGGACTGGAATGAAAAATAGAAAACCTTGACAAGCTCAAACTCAGCTAATTTTCACATCCCCGCTCAAATTCTGCCTGTATTACTGGGCACTAGAACCTGAGGATGCAATTAGAACTCTCTTCTATACAATCATTAAAGGCACAGGAGCCCTCTTCAGTTTTCAGTCTGACAGTCCTAATCCTGAGTCCTTCTGCTGTCACAGCTAACACTACACATACTACAATGTTAGAAACTTAGGAACAGAAGGAAAATTTAATTGGGGGAGCTGAATTCTTCTTTTGGAAGGGATGTCCTCATTTTGACCTTTGCCTGGTAGCTTCAACCCCGAGAATGTCCATGGCACAGAGAAAATACGAAGTAAAAAAATTGCTGTGAGGAAGAATTTCAACTTTTAAAAAGAATGCAGCTTGACACAGTGCAACCCTGTAACCAAATTAAGAATGAATGAGGATAGTAATTTTTAATTTTTTTTGTGTGCATGCATGAGAAAAGGGGGGGGTGAGAAACATTTATTCACTAGATTCAGTAATTAGAGCAGGGCAAGGGCTTTGCATGGCAAGATGTGAAGAATTTTTTTCCCAGCGGTTTTGGTGAGAGAGCTCTCCAGATGTGCTCGAATATTTACCAGTGCACCATATTCACATGTTTATCAGATGCTGACCCTGCTGATCTGCAAAGGTCTGTTTCACTCTCAGCCTGGACCATGGCAGCAAGTAGGACAGCACCGGCAGCAAGCACACACACACACACACAAGGAAAGACGCAGGTTGGCCCTCTTTCCTTTATCAGCATTTGGCTCAGGTAAGGATGGCACAACCCAATCAGATTTTTAATTGCCCAGGCCTGTCCTTAATTTCTAATAGCTTACTGAGAAATGGGAAGCAAGGAGCACTATTGTTTGCCAAAACCATTCAATGTGATTCTATGCATGTTTACTGAGAGGTAAATCCCACTGAGTTTAGTGGAGCTTATTCCTGAATAAGTGTAGTTAGGGCAGTAGCCTTGATCTCACAGATTTAAAAACAAAAGATCAGCATGATGCTCAACCGGTATTGAAATTAAAGAGATTGAAACCTGTCTAACAATGTTCTGATAATCCCCAAGATATTATGAACCTGTGAGATGCTGATCTCTGAAGATTGGCCAGGTGTCCTTTGGGCTTTACAGAGGAACTGCCCTCTGTCTGAAAAGCAGGTGTAGGACATGTAAAGCATGTGGAAAGCACATGTCCTCCACCCAAAGGGTCACCCAGTCCAAGTTTTGTTGAAGATATTATTAGAAGAAGGTAGAGCAAAGACTTTACAGTGCCCATAAAGAGCCAGCAAGGTGCAATGATTTGAGTGTTGGACTATAACTCTGGAGTCCAGGGTTCAAATCCCTGCTTAGACCCAGGCCATTTCCTCCCTACGCTGTTATAGTGCTATTATTCCACTGTCAACATCCTGTGGCATTCTGGGGTTTGTAGTGTACTAAGGACAAAGAGCTCTCTTTGGCTGTGAATTGTAAATGCTCCTCCCTAAACTGCAAACCCCAGGATTCCATAGCAGGTTGAAAGTGGAATAAGAGCACTACAACAGTGTAGAGTAGAAATGGCCATAGAAACCCACTGGGTGCCTCAGAGAAAGGCAAAAGCAAACTCCTTCTGAACAAGTCTTGCCAAGAAAACCCCATGGTTGCTTTGCCTTAGAGTTGCCATAGGTCAGGAACAACTTGAAGACACACAACATCATAAATAGCTACCAGTTAGATGGCAAACTGAACAGGCACACAAGTCACTTGGCCCATTTCTGCACTACACTCATAGCGCAATTATTCCACTTTCAACATCCTATGGAATCCTGGGATTTGCAGTTTCAGGAGGGGCTGGCCAGCCCCTCCCGAAACGGCAAACCCCAGGATTCCATAGGATGTTGAAAGTGGAATAATCGCGCTATAAGAATGTAGTGCGGAAATGGCCTTGGTCTCAGTATGGAAGTAAATCTTCATAAATTTCATTCTCATAGGCAAGATGGAATGCTTTTATCCTTTTTCTCCTTGCTGCAAGATAGTCATTAAAACTGAGCAGTGGAGGAGTTGCACAGAAACAGCATTCTCTGCGCAGAAAATAGCATTTTCTGTGCAGAGAACACATTTCCTTCACAGAAAGCAAGGAAACTGTAGAGGAAACTTGGGCCCTTTCCACACAAGGTGAGTGAATCACTCCGTGCCGTTACTTACCAGGTCTTCTGGGTCCAAAGTAATGCAGACTTTCCCTTAAGCCCTTCTGCAGGGCTCCTCCATTAGTCCAGGGCGAATCAGAGCAGTGTGAGGTTTTTAGATCTGCACTGCTCGGGCTGAAAATGGTGGCTTCCTGTTTTTTTGTGGGTCTGGACCAATCGCTGATGCTGGCCATGCCCACAGCCCACCCTCGGCTGATCACAGGCTCGCATTGGTGCAAGCCTGCGCATCTGCACCAGTCAGCAGGAACACAATGGCGTGCTCCAGAAGATTGAAAGATCGTATTTTTCCGATCTTCACTTAGCATGCTGGAGGATCCCTTTGGGGAGTTTTGGATTGGACTAAGGTGTGGAACTAAGGTAAGTAGTCTGGACCTAGTCCGATCCAAGGTGCGGACGATCTCCATGCCAGGACGCCTTGGCCTGTTTTAACTTCTTCGTGCAGAAAGGGCCTTGCTTTCTGTGCCAAAAATGCTGTTTTCTGTGCAAGAAATTCACATGCATTTTTCAGTGAATAATTCTTGAACTGCAAAGATTCTCATCCATCTAGGATTCTCCTCACCAGGTTTTCCTGATCCTTGAGAAGCCTGTTGTTCTGGATATTTTTGAATATTCTTTCTATCCCTATTGCTGAAGTATATTGACTTGGCTCTGGATAGCAGACTATACTAGCAGTTGCACTTTTTCCAAGGCTGCACAGTGCTGACAAAATATTGTCAGCTCCAAATAGCCTATTTCTCTTGTGTCTTTGCTTGTATCATGACTTTTTTTCCTCTTCCTGCTGCCACCTATTTATACCTACATGGTACAGCAGCAGAAGTCTGAACACTGCATTTCAGTTGAAAGGGTAGAGAAGAAACATTTGGCCTTCCAGACTTTTTGGACTACCTCATATAATTTCTTATTATTGGTCACATTGGCTGGGGCTTCTGAAATTTCAAGTTCAAGATATCTGAAGGACCAAATGTTGCCTAGTCCTGATTTAAATTGTAGCATCTATTTCTAAATTTTCATTTACACATTCAAACTGCACAGTGCAAAATTCAATCCAACTCTTTACTCTCTATTGTCATCTTTTCTCAGTGTTGCGTTGGCAAAGATAGGCCTCTGTTCTGATCCAGCCTGCTTCTTCTTCTGGCCTCAATTTCTGTTCATTCCTAGAGGCTGTGAGGGGTATCTGGACCAGATCCCAAAGGCCCTGGTGAAGAATGTACTCCTATCTGTATGAAATGCAAGCTATTTTCCCAGAAAAGGACTTATGTTCTCTAGGATACTTTGAAATAAGGTTTCATTTTGAGTCACAACAAAAAGTCAAAGTGAAATTCACAACCCTTCTGAAAGTTTCAAGCGAGAAACATCAACACGAAATCTGTTGGCATTTTGGGCATGAAAGGAAGGAGAAACTCCCACATACAAAGTTGTTCCTTCTGCATTTGGGACTCCGGGTTGGTATGAGTGTTCTTTGGCTGAGGCAGGTTGATATGCCATTTCAAGTCAAAATGTAATGACAGTTTCAGTTTAAATTAAAGTGCATGATTTTATTTCTGAAATGTTGATTTGAACGGAATGTTTTTGGTCTCAGTAGAATGTCAGAGATTTTAAGGGGATGTAAACAGCCTCAATTAAATTGTATTTTAAGAAAACCAACTTGCAGAGAGGGAAAGGAAGGGAAATTGTTGCAGTTAACCAACTTGCCAATGTGCACCTGTTCAGGCCTTCATGACAGAAGAAACTATGGCTGTTTCCACACCTTCCCTGATCCTGTTGTCCTCCTATCGTGATCCTGTCAGCCACTTTGCAAGGAAGGGAGCGCGACAGGAACACTCCCCACAACACTCACCTGGCTCCTTGTGAAAGGGAGCGCAAGCTACACACGCCTGCCTTTCACAATGCAGCCAAGCTATTTTTCATGCTGCGCTGGGGAAAGGAAGGGCCTCCATCATGCTTCCTGCCCTTCCACATGTCCAGGAAGGATGGGAGCATTGTGCAATCATGGGTGCTTAATGGATTTATTCCGTTAAGTGAACATCCCATTATCATGACAGGTGGGGTGGGATGGCTGTGAGACCACAATGACATCATGCAAAAGCATGACCCGCGGACTGCTGCCATTGTGTCTGTAACTCGGGACTGTGACGCCATATGAAAATGGCCTATCTGTCAAAAGTAAACTTAGGTAAAATTGATGGTGTTATCCTAAGAGCCTGTTCACAGATTAAAATGCTCTATGTGGAGATTCAACTCTACATACAAAATACAGATATCATACAGTGCCATGTGAGATATTTCTCTTCCAACATATGGCTGGTCTAGATGTCCATTGCATCTGAATGCTACATCAATGGCTCCTAAATGTGGGTCCCCAGAAGTTCAGTGACATTTCATGACACATTTGAGAGCCACATTTTATGGCTGAAGGGGGCGCCATGAAGACCTGCCACCTCTCTGTTACAGCCTTTGAGATGTTTGAATAGTGCAGTCATGTCAGTCCTCGATCTTCTCTTCATCAAGCTGAACAGGCCCACTTCTTTCAACCTTTCCTCATATGTTTTGTTCTCCATACCACTGACCATCCTGACTGACCTTCTCTGAACGTTCTTCAGCTTGCCTATATCCTTCTTAAAATGAGGCATCCAAAACCAAGCACAGTACTTCAGATGAGAGCTAACAAGTGCAGAATATAGTGGAGCTGTTACTTCCCTTCACTTGTGCTTTTTGAAACTCGGGCCATTTCCGCACGGGGTATTTAAAATGGTGCAGAGCGACCTCCAACGGAGGTCTTCTGCACCATAGAGTGGACTGGAGTGGACTACTTTTTGTACTTCCACACCTCAGTCCAGTTCTGCGCAACTGGAACTGGTCACGCAGCGTGCTTTTTAAAAACCTTTTTTTTGAGGTTTTTAAAAAGCATGGAGTGGGCAACCCCATCTTGCTCTGTTGCCACGCTCCAGAACAGATTTGCAGGCACGTGCAAGTGTGCGCCTGCAGATCTTCTGGGGGCTAGCTTTTGGCTGGTGAGCTTCTCCAGAAGCTGCCATCTTGGACGCCGGAGAACTGCGGAGTGATGAATTCGCACTGCTGCTCTTCGCGATGGACTTGCCCGGTCGCAGGAAAAATCTGGTGAGTCCCATTTCTGCCCGATTCACACCCCATGTGCAGAAAAGGCCTCAGTCTTCAAAAAATCTCACCCTTGCTGGGTATCTTTTTCCTTTCATGTATCTGACCATTGGATTCCACTCAGCAATTCTCTGAACTTATTAAAATCACCTTTTCTGAAATCCAAAGTCTGTGTTTGACTGTAATTTTCTTTGCCCTGTCTGATCTGTTCTAGCAAATTCTAGCATTACATGGTTCTTTCCCCTGAAGTACTCACTACTTTGTTTCCAGTCACTGATTCTTCCCTATTGGTTAGAATCAGGTCCAGGATTGCCTATCCTTTTGTTCCTTCCTCTACCTTTTGAATAAGACATTATCTGCAGGGCACATTAGGAAATTCTTGGAAAGCCTATACGTAGCAGATTAGGTTTCCCCATAGACATAAGGCAATTTAAGTCCCCCATAACTTCTTGCATCTTGGAGATTTCTGAGATTGTTTTCTGAAAGCATCGTCCACCAGTTTCAGCTTTGGTGGCCTGTAGTAAATTTGTACCACTACATTTCTTTCTTTCTTTACTTATTTTTACTCAAATGCTCTCAGCTGGTCCACTCTGCTCACTCTCACTGATTTCTATACAACTGAATTTGTCTTTGTCATTCTATGCTATTCCTTTTCTGCCACATCTATTTTTTGAATATGTTATACCTTCCGATTGTAATATACCAGTCGTGAGAGTCCCCCCACCAGGTTTCCTTTATGCCCATAAAGTCATATTTACCTTCCTGTACGAGAGTTTCAAGCTCATCTTATTTGTTTTGCAAACTCTGTGCATTGGTGTATAGACATTTGAAGGTCTGTTTGTTCTCACTTATTAAAATTTACTGTCAGCTTTTCTGTGGATACCGTTCTCTCTCTCAACCTCTCATTTAGAATTCATGTTCTTGTGTTTAGAGGCTTCTGCTGGACTGATATTTGAGCTATCATCTCCAGTTTAGTTTAAAGCCCTCTTGATCAGACTTGTCATAGTACTACCAAAACATTCTTTCCAGTCTTTGTGAGGTGCAGCCCACCTGTAGCCAGAATTCATCAGTCTAAGAAGTGAAAACCGTGGTCCCAAAAGCTAAATCTCTCCCACTTACTTCATCTATATAGCTAATCATTCACTTAGCATTTTCTTGTCTCTGTGTAGTCCTCTATCCTTCATGGACAGTATTGATGAGAATATTTTACCTGGGATTAAAAACTAGACTGAGCCCTCAGAGACCTGAGAGGAGGAATGGGTTTACTGCAGCTCTTCAGATGCTGTTGAACTGCAATTCCGAGCATTCCATGTCACTTGATATGCTGGCAAGGGCTGATGGAAATGGTAACCCAACAGCTACTGGAGGACCATGATTTACCAGCTCTGTCGCCCTACAGGATGCAATGCACATTATAAACATGTGCATCCCAGCTTGTAGGACCTTTGGAAATGGGAACTGAGGCTCAGCTTGCAGGCCAAGAGACACAATTATTTTCACCACAACAGTCTCAAGTGCAGCACTGCATGTGTGTGTGTGTGTCTAAGATTGAACAGAAACCATCCATGCAGAAGAATGGAGATGGATTTGCTTGGGGACACTGTGGAACCATAGCAAATAAACTTGCTGAAATTTCCTCATGATGCCCAAGCACTGAAAATCAAACTCTTGCCCCATCTTTTCATCTGTTTAGACTCTTTCTTTGTCTTTGTCAAGCTAGACAATGCCAGAATATTGAAAACTGGCTTTCTTGATAAAGAGATCACATAATCCACATTGGTCTTATAATCTCATGTCTTTTATATGCTTGTCACAGGGAATTGCAGCTTTTCTGCAAAGAGCTCAAGACATGTATATGACTCTCCTTCTCCTTTCATTAGCCTCACATTAGCCCTGTGCAGTACACTGTCCTGAGAGGCTAACTGATTGGCCCAAAGTCATTCAGTAAGTTTCATGGTTGAGTCAGGACATGAACCTGGATCCCACACATCTTAGTCCAACACTCTAACTGCTACACCCTATTGACTCTCAGGCCCTTTCTGCGCAAGGTGAGGGAATCGCTCCGTGCCGTTACCTACCGCTTCTTCTGGGGTCCGAAGCAACACGGACTGTCCCTGAAGCCCTTCCACAGGGCTCCTTCTTGGTCCAGGGTGAATCGGAGCAGTGTGAGGTCTGTAGATCCGCACTGCTCCTGCTTCCAAAATGGCAGCTTCCAGCTTCCAAAATGGCGGCTCTGGGTTCCAAAATGGCGACTTCTGGCTTCCAAAATGACGGCTTCCAGTTGGTCGTGGGTCCTGACCAACCACTGAAGCTCACCACGCCTAAAGCCCACCCTCTGCAGATTGCAGGTGCGCATTGGTGCGAGCCTGCGAATCTGCACAAGGGAGCAGTAACGCAATGGTGCATTCCAGGAAAATTAAGACCTGTTTTTTTCTGGTCTTTCAAAAACACACTGGAGGACCACTTGGGGTCATCTTGGAGCGGACTGAGGTGTGGATCTCCGGTAAGTAGTCTGCTCCTAGTCTGTTCCAAGGTGCAGACGACCTCCCTGCGAGGACGCACTGCCCTGTTCTAATTGCCTGGTGTGGAAAGGGCCTCAGATCTGCGTCCCAGCTAACTTGAGTTATCCTTTCTTAGCTGCTTGTGGGAATTAGCACCACTATGGTCAGTCAAGTGGTGCCAAGAAGAGGGAAGTATGTGCTACCACAAAACATACTAGGTTAATTCCTAGAACGATTGAAAAATTGGAAGAATCTGTACCATCTAGTGAGACCTTTCAGTTTGGTGTTGTGTCTCTATCTCCCAACTGACAGAGGTGTACCCAGGTGCTAAGAAGTGTCCACTAGCTTGGAGCTGAACCAAGCACAACTAATTCAGACTATCTGGCAGGTTTAATGTGGGCTGCATAGCCCAGAAGTGGGATTATAGCACTGATCTTGATGGTTACTTTCATTTTCCGCACCACACGTCATATTCAGGGCCAGTCCTACCATTAGATCAAATGAGGTGATGGCCTCAAGCAAACAGATGTTTTATGTCATGAAAGGACAGCAACTTGTTAATTATTTAATATGATTGTTGTATTCCTTCAATTTGTTTCAGCTTATGGTGACCCTAAAGTGTACCTATCACAGGGTTTCTTGACATGGTTTGTTCAGAGGGAGCTTGCTTTTGTTTTCCTCTGAGCCTGAGAGAGTGTGTCTTTCACTGCTGGGTGAGGATCTGACCCCTAGTTTCCAAAGTCATTGAGCCAATGTCCAAACACTCAAACTCCAGCAGGCTTTCTTTTGTCCACTCAGTGTTGCAGGCCTATTTATACCAGCACAGTTGCCTTCGTATCTCAGTGAAGCCCTAAGGATCCCATAGAAGGATTATTGGAAGCAACTACCAAAAAGTGGGGGTGGGGGAAGTGGGCAACCCAAGTCAATAAATTATTATGAAAGTCACAAGGGCCAAATTTATCATTTTCATCCAGAGAAGGCTTAAGGCAGTCCATTATTTTACTCCACTCTGTCTCCTGAGTGAATTAAATACTCCTTTTCTGCACCCCCAGTCCCCATTTTGTGTTTGCATTGCAACCGTCTGCCTCTCTCGACACTTTTGCAGAATACCTGTCATACAGCCTGTCTCTTCACCTCTTGCATATTTCAACATTCACACCTCGAGGAATTATAATGGTATCAGTAAACAAATCTGTTCTGTCTGTAAAAAAACAGCAAAATGTAAGAATTCTGGGTCGTTGTTTTGATCGTACCACGCTCTGTAAATTGAAACAGGACTTGGGCACTTGTTAGTCTTCCACTGACACCCTGGAAATCCTGCTAATAGCACAAGGAATACTCAACGCATCCTTTTTACTGAGTGTGTTCATCGACAAAGTGGAACTAGTAATGACAGCCAACCACTTTACCAGTGACAGGGTTAAACAGGTGGTGTTCTCCAGGGTATGATGCTATTTGCTGGTGATATTAATTCATGATAGACCCAATAGAAGAAAATAAGGGAGAATTACTATTTACCCCAGTGCAGAACACCCAAGGCTATGTTTATTTATCTTTCAGGCAACACCACAATTCCCCCCAAAAGCCAACACGTGCCCCAAGAGCTTGTTCAGCAATAAGTGGTTTCTCTACATTGAGCAAAGAGATTGAGAAATTGTTGCAGCAGTTCTTTTTTTTCTTTTTTTTAAAGAAAATTCAAATGATATTTCTGCTGTCCTGGGCAATGGAAACCCACTGGGTGACCTTGGGTACATCTAGCACACCACCAGGGTTGATATGGTTTAATTGGCAAAATACATTAATTGACATTGATATAAAATGGATCCTGGGTTGACTGGAAGGTCAAGCTGGGCAGAGAAAAACTACTGACTGAACATGTGTACTGCAAAGTAGGTCAGAAGATCCTCTCTAGGCATAACCAAAGTCATTGTCAGGCCGATTACCAAGCAACTCCAGAGATAATAGGCTTAAGCTGAAAGTGCAATGTTTCTGATAGTATACAATGGCAAAGGGGAGTTCCCACCAAAACACTGACTGTTTCAGCTCTTCTTCCTTGTATCTTGGATGTTTCCCTGCATTGTTCCCTTACCTGCCCACAATTACAGAGATGTTACGACAATCATTAACTCTCTATCACATAGCACTAAGACCATTAACTCCATCCAGACCATATTGTTCATGTGGTAAGCTCTATTGTTTGTTCAGCCCATGCCCTTCAGGTAGATGTTGGATACAAAACCCCTACATTTTGAGCAGTTCAATGCAGTATCTCACTTGCTGAATGCCAGCCTGACTCTCTGATTCCTGACTGAGTACTGTCCTTCTAACACTTCTTTACTGCAGTGCAGTGCAGCCCTATTCTGCAAAAACTAGGACAGTGTAGCTACGACCATTTCCACACTACACTGTTATAGTGCTACTATTCCACTTTCAACATTCTATGGAATCCTGGGATTTGTAGTTTAGGGAGGGGCCTTTAGAATTCTCAGCCAGAGAGTTCTTTGGCCTCAGTAAACTACAAGCTCCAGAATTCCACAGGATGTTGAAAGTGGAATAATAGCACTATAACAGCGTAGTGTGGAAATGGCCCTTGATGGAATTCTATGCCAGAGGTAAACCGGATTGCACTCTGGCATAGCCAATTGCCCAAGGACAGCAACATCTTGTGCTTGCTTTTTGTGCTACAATGTAATTGTAGCGCACAAACCAACCAGTGAAATGGAGAGACCTGGAAACCTCCCAGAAAGAGCAACTACTTGTGAGACAGCTACACTGGTGTAACACATTTGAGCAATCCAAATTAGGATGCCACCATTCTGCAACCTGCTAAAAAGTTCAACCATATGTGTCACAATATTTACATCAAGGTAAGTCATCAACAGCATTCTGGTCTAGGGTGATCAAGTGAATTAGAGAAGTGAGACAAAGGCAGACTGAGATCACATTCACAGAGACTTGGACGGTTTGCAGTAGATCCTCGGGGGGTTCTGGCTAATAGCTACACAACTAAAAAGAAGTTCCTACCCACTTCTTAAAAAGCAGGTGTAGAATTACATTTTGAGCTGCTGAAAGTTGTATCAGTCCATATCCATAACTTCCAGTAGCTTTCATTTCTATCAGGAGCTGGTCTTTTATAAAGCTAATGAACCTTAATTGTTCTTTCAAGACCAAGTGGGCCTCAGACACTTTGTATCACTAGCATGGCTCACAACCATATCCTGTATGCATGTCATCCATCCCACCTGCTCTCCTACTTTGAGGACTCCCTTGAGTTCACCTAGAGTGTGTATAATGTGTATGGAAGATGAAACAGGAGTTTTCTCTCTTAGTGAAAACTCATCAGCATTTTGATCCTACAAGTTCTGACACCAGTATATCAGTATGAGCAAGACTATTAGAATCCTTTATCCTGTAATAAGTATAGGCAGATCATCCCTCTGTTAGGGCTCACTAGATCCTATTAGGGATGCTTGAGAATGAGATCATTGTAAATGCTGATATGAAGTGGCCCAGTCTTTCCTCTGAGCTGGAGTCACTATGTATCTTCTATCTGTATATGGTGTATATGCATAGGGAGCCATTGTGGTATAATTGTTTGACTGTTGGACTCCAGCTCTGGAGACCAGAGTTCAATTTCCCACTCAATCATAGAAACCTACTGGGAGATCTTGGGCAAAGCCAACCTCTTTCTGAACAAATTTTGCCAGGGAAACCCAGTGATAGGTTCACCTTAAGATCGCTATAAGTCAGAAATGATTTCAAGAAAACAACAACAACCACTGCCTCAGAATACCATTGCACTCTGTAAGGTTCATAGACTTGAAAATAGCCTTGATCATGGGAACAGCCAGAGGTGAGGGGCACTACAGCAAGACCAGGGCAAAGTGTGTCCTCTTTTCTGAAGCATCCATTCCACAAAGTCTCCAGATGTACGTAATCCCTCCGATCCTTATGAAAGTGTTTTCCTAAAGCTACTGTTTACACACATTTAATCAGCTGTGTCACTTGGGCACAGCAAAAACCAGCAAAGAGAGCTCCTGTGGAGGTTTAGCACCAGATTGCGATTTATAGTCAAAGCAACAAGAGTCACTGAAGTGCACAGCTCCCGCCCCAATTACTAATTAATCAGACCCAAAGAAGGATCCATAAAAGGCACGGCATTCAGCCACAAGCCCCATAAATCCAAAACGCTTCTCTTTCCCTTTTTTTTTCTAAAGGAGGAAAGGTGACCTACAAATATATTGTTGCGGTGTTTTGCCAGCTACGATCTCTCCTCCATCCTGCTTTCCCCTCCAGCTTGCCAATGACAATCATATTTCTTGCAGTGCTGAAAGAAACTTGTTTGCCTGTCAATAAAGTCTGTCACACTGTAGACACTGGTTTAGAACTGTTCAGAGTCTTTCATCTGGAGGGCATGAGAGGTCTAATTTGTTCCACTGCTTTCACCAACCACCATTCACACTTCTGTCTTTCTGTCTTCTGTCTAGGAGGTAGAGACAGGGCAATCTCCCAGTTTCTCTTCCTTTCTCATTTCAGATTTTTAAATCTCAAGATTCTTTTTCTGTCTAATTAATGAAGAAATGTGCAAATTTTGGTCAGACAGAGTTTTTTAAAAAACAAACAAACAAATCAAACATAATTCAGAATTAATTGCTCTGACCATATTTAATTCATACCTCATAGAGGGAAGAAAGAGGTGGCCATGATAATTCAGCACTACAAACATAGTTGATGATGCAGGGATTCAAAACTGGGCTTTTACATTTCTAGCACACATAATCCTCTAGAAAGAAAGAAAGAAAGAAAGAAAGAAAGAAAGAAAGAAAGAAAGAAAGAAAGAAAGAAAGAAAGGGAGGGAGGGAGGGAGGGAGGGAGGGAGGGAGGAAGGGAGGAAGGAAGGGAGGAAGGAGAAAGGGAAAAGCCCAATAAAAATGCTAGACCATGGCCCTTTCCACATGATGATGGTGTCCCAGCATGGGGACTCCAGAGGAGCAGGACTGCGACAACACTTCCATGTGATGTTGTCGTGATCCCACACTTCTCATGTTGCCAGCTGGTGAGATCATGGACACCATCAGTGACCCCTGATCACATGAGCCTTCTGTTGCAGCCTGCCATGCAGAAGGGATGGAAGTGTGATCTACAAGCTTCCTCCTCTATTGCGGCATGGGAAGAAGGCCGGTTGCAGTCTGGAAGGATGGAGCATGTCCCTCACGCTCCCTTCTGCAAGCAGGCGGTTGCATGCAGAGAGGAGCATTGTGGACACACACCCATCCCAGCAGAGGTGCTGCAGGGATTGTGATAGGATGATCCAGGATAACATCGTTGCCTAGTGAGAAAAAGGGTTGCCAGGCGTCCCTTATTATAAGGGATGTCTCTTACTTGAGAGTTGGAAAACTTTTCCTTTTATGTAGACTGAATGAAAAAAATTCTGTATTTGGAGGTACAGGCCCTTCATTAAGATATAAATGTGTGCATTATGTTATTTATGAATGGGGACAATATGTTAATTTTACAGAGGAATGCATGGCTACTTTAACTGAAATCAGTACTTTCAATTGTTATGTTGGTAGAACACAAACTTCTTCATAACTCCTTCCTGATTGTCAATCCTGCATGTCATGAATTTCAACTGTCTATTATTATTATTATTATTATTATTATTATTATTATTATTATTAGACAGTGCCAAGAAGTCATTTTACCCATCATATGGAGGCTTCTCAGATGTTACCACCAGCATAGGCACACTCAACAGGAGCTAACTGCGCCTTCCTGTAGGCCAAAACAGACTTGAGGCCATCCACACAATTTTTTCCCCATAAAACCCAAAGGAAAAACCAGGCACAAGGTTTCAATTCATCACAGTAAACGTTTACCCCTGTTCTACAGTCTCTGATCTTGATCACACCCTCTCTCAGGAACATACTGCTTCTTTTTGAAATGTTCATGTTCTACATTTTTACTTCTAACTGGAAGAGAGTAATATCTTCCAGTTGTGGAATTCCCTCCCCATGGAGGTCTGATTGGCGCTAACACTGAGATCATTTCAGTGCCAAGTCAAAACTTGGCTTTTTATTAAAGGTTTTAGGGCTAAATGATTTTGTCCAGGCTGCACATGTCTTATGGCTCTATTATTTGAAATGGTTTTAACCAGTTTTAAATTGTCTGGTTTGTACAGTCAGCCCTCTGAACACACAGATTCTGCACCCACAGGTTCAATGAACCACAGCTCAAAAATATTTTTTAAAAAAAAATCCATATAGCAAATCTTTGAGACATTTACCATTTTATATAAGGGATGCCATTTTACTACACTATTATGTATAATGGGACTTGAGCATCCATGGGTTTTAGTACCCACAGGAGATCCTGGAACCAAACCCCAGTTGGTACTGAGGTCCCACGATAATTGATAAACTATTTCATCTGTTTTAATTCTTTTTGAACTATTGTTATTATTTGTTTTAAATTGATTTTATTGTAAGCTGCCCTCAGATCTGTAAGGTGGGATACAGGTTTTTAAATACCATAAAGTTACCAGATCCTGGAAACTAAGCAGGGTCAGACCTGGTCAGTACTTGGATGGGAGACTGCCAGTGAATACCAAGAGCTGTAGGCTATATTTCAGAAAAAAGAACTGACAGAACCACCTCTGAGTATTTCTTGTCTTAGAAAATCCTACAGAATTCATGGGGTCACCATAAGTTGACAGGTAATTTGAAGACACATACACTAACACATAGATATTTTAATTAATTGATTAATTAATATATGTTGTTTTTAATTTTTTATTAGCTATGTGTAAAAGGTTGCAATATCTTAATAGAATTCTGAGGTTTTTAGAGCCATTAAAATACATTTAGCCTCTAGTTCCTGTGGTTTCAGCAAATGGGATGGTAATTTATCTGGAGATTTTAGCTTAGAGAGCAAATTTAGACATGTCTGCTCAGAAGTAAGCCCATTGCCAAATATACTTTTATAAGTTTGCAGCTTTACTTTGTATTGAGGTGGTAGGGCTCTTTCTGGCCATATCATTTTGGACTGCAGGTAGGGCCTCACAAATTTGACTTTTGTTACAGAGAACAAAATTTCCATGCATGGAAAACTTTCCCTGCATATGGAGGACTAGTATCTCAGGGAAATGCAGCTGCAAACTTTAATCTGAGTTTTAAATTCCTTTTGAATCCACTTTTGCACTCAATCATAGAGGATATTCAGATGAAGAAAGAAAGAAAGAAAGAAAGAAAGAAGAGAGAGAGAGAGAGAGAGAGAGAGAGAGAGAAAAAAAGAAAGAAAGAAAGAAAGAAAGAAAGAAAGAAAGAAAGATCGATCTTGGCCTGTGTTGTTGATAAAGTTAAGACAGCAATATAAAATGGGGTTTCCAAATTCAGTAATTTTGTATTTCTCTTCTTCAGCTCCAAAGTCCATTAAGGAGATTTCATATAACCTGCACTGTGTTCCCCCAAAAGGGAATTAGTAGAATGGAAATACTTCTTTTTCTCAAAGCAATTTGAGGGAGGGTAACATGCTTGTCATTTTTCCCCTCAAATTAATTTTTGGTATTGAAAGTGAACATGGAATTTGAAGCATAGAATTTGAAATGAACTTGGAAAACCATCAGTGTATAATGCTTTTTGAAAATACTCAATGATTAATAACATTTGAATGTGTGTTTAAAGTACTGCATGGTCAGGGTGGATATGATTTTAAAGGAATGGAATGTCTATAGAATTTAGTGATAGATCTTGTCTTAACATGTACAGAGTCCCATATACATATTGCTGACTAAGGCCCTTTCCTTACCACCCTCCCAAACTGCTAGGGTGATGGGAGAAGGATGGTATCAAGTTGCAGTCTCATCCTTCTCCCATCCCCAGGCAGCAGAATCATGGATTAAATCACTGACAGGTTTTCTCCGACAATGACCCATGATCATGCCACCATTGCGGACTTACCAGTCCTGCAGAAGTCTGGGAAGCACAATGGCTGCACTTCATGCCCCAGCACAACCTGGGAAAGTACCTGGCTGTGCTGTGGAAGAAAGAGGCATGGCCATCACACTTCCTTCACTATGGAGACAGCTGTTGTGGAGGAGATCGCTCCCATAGTGCTTCCCTCCTGGCAGAGCCGATGCCAGGATCCCCACTGGAGAACTCCACAAAAAGGTAGGGTACAGAAAGGACCTGAGTCACTTGTGTCTACTAGTAGCCTAAGTCTCACTTAGTGAGGTCCTCATTCCACAGACTGCTGGTGCTTAAATCTAAATAATCTGGGAAAGACTTAAATGTTGTCTCCATTTTCATCAAAATAAGGAATGGATTGTACATTTCAGCAAAAGGTAACAACATTATATCAGAGTGTAAGCCACCATTGATGTCATTTGTGGTTGGACTGTGAGGAGTTCAGGCATTTTCTATATCCAATCAGTTCAGCCCAGACCATTGTAATATCTTCTCCCTCTTCCTTTTCCCTTTTCAGCTGATCAGTTAAATTTCTGGGAATAAAGGAAAACAGCAGACCTGGGTCAAACACTTATTTTCAGTAGATAGTTGCAGAAATCATCTTTTGAATCAGACTTGATTTCAGTTGTGAATGAATGTGTTTGGTTACTTTGAATGTTACATTACTAGCAGGAACTGGTAAATGAAATATCCATACCTGAATGTCCACTACTAATGACAGCCATTTTAAAAAAATCTATAGTTGTTATGTTTTTGTCCTCCTCCAAATTGCTCCAGCAGAGTGTTCTGCTTCTGTTGCTGCTGCTTCTCTTTTTTCGGGTTTACAACTTTCTCATAAGGAACTCAGGGCAGCACCCACAACTCTTCATTGCTCCTTTTATGGCCTTCATTGAGGATAAAGCCCCATGAGGTAATTAGAGCTGAGTAGGAGAGAGGGGAAGAGAGAGAAAGAGTAACTGGCTCAACAATATCCAGTAAGTTTCAGGTTTTGGTGGGGATTTGAACTCTCTTCCAGACTCCCCCATAATTTCCAAGAAGTCTTCATTCTAGAGCATGATGCGGACTAAGCTCCTCTTAGCTTTAGCAACAGCGTATCTTTATGCATATAGCATTCTCAGGGGATGGGAGAGAACACTAGCCAGTCTCTTATGACCAGAACCAGAAAAAAACTATGCCTGGGAATCTGCCCAGCTAATCAAATGAAGATCCTGGAATCTTATGTGACCTCATGATCTGTGACATTGCCATAGTATTGCGTTTTTCACAGCCCAGTACAAGTAGTTATTGCCATAGAACTGTGTTTACTGTATCTTACTCCATGAACAAAATATATACATATTAAGACTTATTTCTCTGTGTAATTATATTTTCAAGTCATTCTGTACCCTGAATAGTTTTTTTCTTTATTTTTGACTCTCCACAAACCAAAGGGTTAAAGTGGAGGGGCTCAAGCAGGAATGGGCAACTGTAGCCCATTCCTGCTTTTGGGGTACAGCGCCCACAATTCCTATTCACTAACTATGCTGTCTAGGATTCCTGAGTTGCAGACCAAAAACATCTCGAGGGTCACCATTGCTCATTCTTGATCTATATGAATAAGATTCAAAAGTGACTGAAAGAGATTTGCTTCTACTGAGGTGCGAAACAGAGGGAAAGACGCACTGTTTGTGGAGTAGTTCATCTTCGGCTGTTCTTCAATGAGCATAACACCGCTTAACTTCTTCAGGTAGCCTTACAGTAATTACAGGAGTACTACTAATGTGTATTTTGAACCATACATAAGGGAAGCTCCAGTCCCCACATGGCAAGAAGCCACCCAGTTTTGGCAAAAATGTGGGATGTTTATTACAAAAAGTAGAAATACAGAATGTGCACTTATTGTAAAGGTCATTTGGAAGCTAAGCTCTGAGCTGTTTTTGTCAGTTTTCAACCTGTTGCAAAAGCAAACACAGCCAGCCAGTGTACGTTGATGGCACTCCATTTCCTTCTGTGGAGCTCCATATGATTATTGTGCCAAAGTAAATTTTAATCAAGGCTCTCAGCATGTCTTAATGTGACATATTGCATCAGCAGTAGGATGTGTCATGTTGGACCAGCGCCTCCCTCCCACACTGCGGGTGTAGCACGTACAGAGAAACTTTACTCAGGAGAGACATCTACTGCTAAAGTGTTCTTTTCTGTGCTGTTGGAAGAAAGAACAGCTGAGGAAAATCTTATTCAGTATCGAGTCCAGCTCCACAGAACTCAATGGAAAAACTCTTCCTGTAGTAAGAAGATGCCTTTCCTTACTAGTTTACCAGATCAACATAAGGATATAGGAACAACCCTCTTGGAACAAAACCAAAGGCCTCTCTAGTCCAGCATTCTGTTCTTAGGGCAGAGGCCTCATGGGAAATCCCACAAGAAGGACATCTGCAATTCATGCTCCCCAGCAATTGATATACAGACACCCAAATGCACATCCATCATGCCTAATAGCCACTGATAGCCCCATCCTCTAGGAATGGATAACCCCATCCATCATTACTTCTTTTTTAAAATAAGGCTTTACTTTCCCCAAATGTGGGTTTTGCAAATGGCAGCATTGTCAAGGACACAGGGGTATTTTTTGATTCCCTTGCCACAAATATTGTACAGCAGTTTCACAAAACCACACTTAGGCCATTTCTGCACTACAGTGTTATAGTGCTATTATTCCACTTTCAACATCCTGTGAAATTCTGGGGTTTGTAGTTTACTGAGGCCAAAGAGCTCTCTGGCTGAGAATTCTAAATATCCCTCTCCAAACTGCAAACCCCAGGATTCCACAGAATGTTGAGAATGGAATAATAGCATTATAACAGTTTAGTGCGGAAATGGTCTTATCCAAAACTGTGAATGATGTAAGACAAAGAAAGAGATTGGAGAACACAAAAGAAAACAACATGTATACGTGTACCATGGTTACATCTGCAATTATTGTTGCTGTGTGGCCATTTGACTAAATATGTCTACTTTCTAGGAGATTTACAAGCTGGTTGCTGAATATCAGTGAACATTTCCTCAACATGGTACAATCATCAATGAAGCACTTCTCGGGGCTGCAATTGTATATCCACCCACCTGAAAGTCAATCCCACTAAAGCCAGTGGGATTTACTTTTGAGCAGGCATTGCACATTGCAAATGGTTAATTAAATGATGGGAATGCTTAGTAAATCATTTTAAAGGGCTTTTTCCAATTCTCTATCTCAAATATGCATTGTGAGCCTGCAGAGCTATACAGGCTCAAGCCCCCATTGATTTATCTCAGTTGTAGTAAATAAGTAAGTACTAGTTACATGAATGTTGGCTGTAATCAGAGCCCAGCACAAACACAAATGCCCATTTGTGGCAGTGGCCTTATTCTCTGCCATTAGCAAAGTTTGGAGATATTTAATCTTCGACTGTAACTACAAATTGAAGTCCAAAAAGCAGTGTTTCCAAGCTCTGGCTTCTAACCAACAGCACAGACAGCTTGGTTTCCTCTCACATGTTTGCCTTTGACAGCAAGGCTATACTCAGTTACATAAGGGAAGGCCTCATTTTAAATTAGGTATCATTTTTAAAAGTCTTTGACAGCACTGTAAACTTTAAAAAATCATTAGCATTTATTTTGCCCAATCTTTAATTATCTCAAATACAGCTGTAAAGCATCTTTGAGAAATCTTTTAAATATGTCATGTCATTGGGAATCATTTTGTGGTTGAAATCGGCGCCTTGTAAAAGAGAAATCTAGTTCACTGGATAATTCACTTTCCTTTTTAAATCTTTTTTTAAAAAGATTTAAACCTTTAATGATCTATTTTTATAGCCAGAATGGTCCCAGTTTGTGCATATGATTCAAACTAGAATCCCACAGTATTAAATATAAAAATAAAACTTTCCCTAGGAGGAAGCCACAGTATATCATTGGGAGAGAGGGGAAAAAAACCCACAATGTATTGCTAAAATAGACTACTTGGCTAAAAATAGTCAAATTCTATTTTTACAGTCTTCTGTGTGTATATTTTTAGAAGAAAGTATACATCTGTCCTCTACCTACCTATCTATCAGTGAAATACATTTTTATAGCTGTAAATAAAAAGGGAAACATTTGGAAAAGCGGCTTGGTCAAAGACAACAACTCATGCCACTTGAGGAAAAGAAAATGCCTCTCCTTTTCCTACCACTTGGCAACATAACAGGGAACAGAGGTGCACATCTGTAAATAAATGCATCATTAGATTCTCATCAATTTGTAAGCCTCACTTGATGTATGGCTAAAATAATCCCAGAAGGATAGGGAAGCAACTACTTGCTTCCCAGCTTGTACCGGCATGCAACGCAACATGGCAGAAGGTGGGGGAGAGGGACAATTTTAATGGAGATGGTTAATTTTCTTATTTTTTTTATTTTTTTTGTAGATGGGGGGAGGATTCATCACTGAAACTGTCCACAACTAAGAACTATTTAAAGTACACAGTCACCAATATACTCATTAGCCAAGGAGCTCTGGACATATTAAAAGAACACAGTAAAACAACTAATGAGGCACTTGAGTAGTAACAGGTTGTCATTAGAGCAGCATCTGCTCTCATCAGAGTTAATTATTCAGTTGCTTTGTTTTCCAAGTAGGTGTCTGATAAAATTTAGCAGAATCTTAATTAAAACACATTTTCAAACTCCTTAGATGCTCATCTCATCTAAAGAAATCGAGACAATCTCCACCATAAACATCAAGCTTCAGTTGAGCCATCAAACGGAAGAAGGAACTCAGCCAATGGAAGTTGTGTGTGTGTGTGTGTGTGCGTGCATGTAAGATATTAACCATTACAGTGCTAATAGAAGGCAAATAACAGCACAGTCTTGCATCAGGGAGATACCTTTTCTCCTGGAGGCTCTTCCTTCCATTAGAAAGAAACAGGGCATTGTCGTAAGGTCTTAACCCTGAATCCTCTATAAATTGATACAGAGTTCGCCAAAGAGGGTTCTCTGGAAGAGGCCAGCATAATATCCTCTCTTCTCTGATGCCACTTCCTTGTGCCCTCCTGCTGGGCACAGTGCTCAGATCAAACCCCTTTTGCCCAGGTCTTTCCTTACACAGATCCTGCCTTTTTCTATCCTGGCGGAATCCTCTAAATAATTTTCATGTCTCAAGGAATCCTACACAAAAATTATTATATCTACAGCTCAAAAGGAATGCCTTTTTTTGACCCCAGTTGTGATGTCTCTTTGTTTTCCAGTGACCTCTCATGGAACACTGAAGCCATTTCCCCACTGCACAGTTATAGTGCTATTGTTCCACTTTCAACATCCTGTGGAATCCTGGGGTTTGCAGTTTAGGGAGGGGCATTTAGAATTCTCAGCCAGAGAGCTCTTGGGCTTCAGTAAAGTACAAACCCCAGAATTCCACAGGATCTTGAAAGTGGAATAATAGCACTATAACAGTATAGTGCAGAAATGGCTTGAGATTCCAGGGAACCCTAAGTAAGAAGCCCTCCACACAGGTCTCTGCTCCTGCTTCAGCTGAAGAGGACCTTAGAATCAGCAGTTCTGGATTAGGGCATGAGCTAAGTAAATCATAAAATGACCTACAAGTGTCCTTCTTTGGCAAGGACAGTGCCAATTAATCCTCTATCATCCCATTTTTTCAGTTTCTTTTTTAAAATGTCCCACTTTCTCTTTCCTCCTCCCACTTCCCCACTTTGTCCTCAGCTACCTTACATTGCAGCAAACTGAGTCTAAAGTGCAAAAGTAGTTTTCATTCAACTCAGTAGGAAGAGGTGGGGAGAAGAAAGGGAGGGGATGGAATCTTGCCCTTCCCTGGTAAAAGCAAACTGCTGCAGCTTCTTCCACCATGAAAGCTGTTCCTCATTGATAATGTCTGTCATCTGAATCACATTCCAATGTTGCTTGGCCACATGCATCTTGGTTTTCATCTGTGAAATTTTTGAAGGTATGCTATAGCTTAGGGCAGGGGTGGTTAAACTGCAGCCCTCACAGTGTTGTTGGTCTGCAACTGCCGACCTTCTCACCATTGTGGCTAGGACTGATGGGAGTTGCAGTCCAGAAGCTGCTAGAAGGCCACACTTCCCCCACCTCAAGATATGAGAGCCCTTTCTTTAAAGAAAATATAAAGAGATTTCCCCCTTCCTTTATGTTACAATGTAATACATCTTTTGATAATGATTACAATATTAGAAACCAGCTTGGGACCTTGGCATATCTCAATTTGCTCCTGGGCACCTATGGAACCTGCATGAGAGAGTGACTTTTGTATGGTGAGATGCAGAATAGCAATGAATTCCTTATTTATTTTAGCACACATGAGTTAGGGACAGGAAAGAACCTTGTTTCTCTTCAGTTTCTTTTTGAAGAATCTGCACGAATTTTCAGATTTCCACATTTTCAGAAAAGAAACCATTTTAACATTACAAAAGAAAGAGACAAAAGGAAGGATGAGGGAAGGAAAGAAAGAAG
Source organism: Ctenosaura bakeri (assembly GCA_948474755.1). Taxonomy (NCBI): domain Eukaryota; kingdom Metazoa; phylum Chordata; class Lepidosauria; order Squamata; family Iguanidae; genus Ctenosaura; species Ctenosaura bakeri. The sequence continues at coordinate 183,313 of CAOLHI010002768.1, read as the reverse complement.
AAAGGACAAGAAACTGAAAGTGATAGATTCATTTATCCATCCAAATGCAGGGATTTCACCTCCTTTTAAAGTTAAATCCATGTTAGTGCTGAATTAGGATTGCTACATCTTTTTTTTTCTGAGAGTAAAAAAGCAAGCAGGTACAATATGGTGCTCTCTGTGCTGGAAATAGCTTGGATTTGGCCAGTGCAGATGGATGAGAATGTAGTTTTGGGTTGTTTTTGAAGAATTTGCCAAAATTCACATATTTCATACCGGGGATGGAAAGAATGTATAGTTTTACCACTTCAAACACTGTGCTCTCACCACTGTACCAAACTAGCTCCTCCTAGTCTTATCTTTTGTTCTCTGTTCCCTTACAGTAGGGCTCCAGCCCCATCAGGAGGTTCTCCTGTCATTACCTCAACATCACAAAGTGATTTTCATGTCCAAGGATATGCTAGAGAGAACCACAAACAATAGCAGGTCAGTGGTACACCTGACCTGGTTTCTGGAATAAGAACTGGCATTTCCTCATTCTGTGGCATCTCAGTCATATCAGGTCCAATAGAACAATAGAACAGGCTAAATCCCCAGTGTCCATACTGTTTGCTATCCCTGTGTAAGGTCATTTCCACACTAGCCTGTTATAGCGCTATGATTCCACTTGCAACATCCTATGGAATCCTGGGGTTTGCAGTTTCAGGAGGGGTCAGCTGGCCCCTCCCGAAACTGCAAACCCCAGGATTCCATAGGATGTTGCAAGTGGAATCATAGCGCTATAACAGGCTAGTGCGGAAATGGGCTAAGAAGCAACATGTATCATACCAACTACACACACACACACACACACACACTTGGGCTAAAAAACACTTATGTCTCATATATATCATAGCCTTTGAAGAAGCAAAATTAGAGCACCCCATGTTACCCAGTGAATAAAACACACAGTTATAAGGTATAAAGCACCTGCTCTTTTTCAGTTTGTAGAGGCTCTCTGCTAACTTTTAAAATCCAGTGCTCCTGTGGAACAAAGATTTGAGAGAATGGCTTTGGTTTTCTGTCATAAGGCACTTATCCAACAACCTTTCTGGAGGATGTAAATTTTACATTGCAAAAGCTCTTGGTTGTCATAGAGCCACACATTTGATTATTAAGGGATCCTTAACTATGTATTTTGTCATGTAAAAGGCAGCTTTAAAAGCCAGAAGAGCTGTGGGGGGAGGAAACCAAAGAAGACGCTAAATCCAAAATGGCACCCGCCATCTGTTAAAGCAGGGCTCCCAAGCTCCCTTCATGAAAAATCCCACAGTTTTCAAGTGACAGGAATTGAGAGCCACGCTGTGGCAATGTAGGCAATATAATTAATGAGGATGGCGTATATATCATCATCCCATTGCTTTCGCTCCGTCTGTCCCCACATTTTTCTTCACCACACAGAGAAAGTACATATATGGCACATTGCTTCGATTCTTTGTTGTCCTGAATATGAGCCAGTGGTTTTTACGACCCACAAAGCAAGCATAGCAGCAGTGAGCCTCCCTGAATGTGTGGTGTGAGCGTGGAGAGACTCTGTGTCATCAAGCCAAACCACTTGATGTTCGATCCTCAGGCACTGGAGCTGCTGCAAGGAGGTGTAACGGGGGGAAGTGGTTTTTGCTGGCTTCTATGTGTGGGCCACACCGTTTGAGCCAGACCTCAGAGAAAAGGGCTTCTTTGCACCCCCTCCATCCATCTCAAAAGCAAAACGTTTAAATGAGAAAAAGTTTCACATTTTGTAAAATGATTTTTCAACTACGGCTGAGCCTGAAGAGCAGCTTATTCTTGACAAACACTTTTTTCAGGCCCTCAAAAGTGCTCCCTCCCTCTGGGAAGGTTTGTTGAAGACAAGAAAAAAAATGGCAGAATTATGGCATGCCACAGACTGTTAGATTTGGCATTGAGGGAGATTTCACAAGTCAAAATGTCCCAAAGTGCCCTTATGGAGTGGAGAATTTGTTGACTACCTGCCAAGGTAACCCAGCTGATGCTTCTTCTTCTTTTTATATTGCTCTGCTCCACAGTGGAAACCACTTTTGTGGTTGTAGGCCAACAAATTCCTTCTTCCTTGCTCTGTTTAAATTAGGGTTAGGAAAGGTATACCTCCTCAGCTGCTGTTGGATTGCAATTCCCATCTGCCCTAATCAGCATATCGAATGGCAAGGAATGCTAGGAGCTGCAATTCAGAAACTTCTGGAAGGCCACATGACATTCACTACTGGTTTAGAGAGAGACCAATATGAAGGCTTTCCCCCTCCTCAGTAGTCCTAGGCCATTTCTGCACCGTAAAATTATAGTGCTATTATTCCACTTTCAACATCCTGTGGAATCCTGGGGTTTGTAGTTTACTGAGGTCAAAGAGCTCTGTGGCTGAGAATTCTAAAGGCCCCTCCCTAAACTGCAAACCCCAGGATTCCATAGATGTTGAAAGTGGAATAACAGCACTATAACAGCGTAGTGCGGAAATGGCCCTAGCCCTATTCAAGCGTTCAGCTTCTATGTAGTATCAACATGTAAAGGGAAGAATGGGGAGGAACATGCTAGCTCCACTTCCAGGTGGCCCCTCTAATCATTTTGAAGTGCAGATCCTTCTCAAGCTCTGGAGGCTCTATATGTGATTGAGAACCCAGGAAATGCAGCAGTAAGGCAACAGAAGGAGAAAATAAGAGTCTATCTGTCAAACTCATGGAGGGTGAAGGAATAGATGGCAGAGTTGGCATGCCCATCCTCTCTCTCTCTCCTCTCACACTTCAGAGTTATAGAGCTGGAACAGATCACAAGGGACATTTGGTCCAACCCCCTGCCATATGGGAAGTTAAAGTTACCCAAAAGATATTTGTCCAACCTCTGTTTAAAAACCTCCAAAAAAGTAGAGTCCATCATTCTTTGAGGAAATCTATTCCATTGTTGAATAGCTCTTAGAGGTTTTTTTAAAAAAGTTATTTCAAACGTCTATGTGGAATCTCCTTTCTTGTAATTTGAATCTATTGAGTTCATGTTCTCATCTCTGGAGTAGCAGAAAATAAGCTCCTCCAGAGTAGCAAGCACCAAAGTAGAATGTCTGAAGAGGCTGGCAGTGTCACCACCTAACCAAATCGAATTAGCTATGTGGTATTACGCTATCATCACGATACCTGTGTGGTCACTAATTGTTTTAGCTCACATAAATGTGCAGCAGGAAGACAACTACATTTAAACAATGGGGCCAGTGTGAGAAACAGCAAGAGCTTGTGAGGAACTGGTGCAAAAATTATACTCTTTAAGTGAGTTTATTGGATATTTTTTGTTGTCCAAAAGGCCTCTTCTCATGCTAAAATCCCCTCCAGGCCATTATTTGATATGTCTCTATTATTATTGTTATTGTTATTCTCATTTATATCCAGCATTTCTCCCAATAATGGAATTCAAGGTGGCTAACAACATTTTTGAAACAATATAAATTAAAAACTATACAAAAACATTAATAAAAATATAAATATAAGGCCATTTCCGCATGCTACCTTGCTTTGTTCTCTGCCGCTGTGATCCTGGCAGCACCTTTGCCAGGAAGGGAGTGCAACAGGAATGTTCCCCTCCACACCCGACTGGCTTCCTGCAGAAGGGAGCATGAGGGACATGCTTCTTGCTTCCACAGTGCAGCTGGGCTCTTTCCCATCCTGTGCTGGGGCAGGAAGTTCCTCCATCACACTTCCAGCCCTTCTGCATGGCAGGTAAATATAGGAGCATTGCAGATCAGGGGTTATTTATGGAGCAAGTCCGGCAATGATTTACCCTGCAATCACACTGACTGGCAACAGAAGAAGGGCGGGACTATGATGAAGTCATGCAGAAGCATTGTTGCCATCCCACTTCTCTTGCGTCCCCACGCCAGGATGCAGTCATCATGCGGAAAGGGCCTAAGATTTTAAAAGCAATTAAAAAATTTAAAAATTTAAAAATTAAACCACTAGATGGTAAAAATATTATAATTCATTAAAAGAATGTATATAAACTGCAAAAATGGTACCACACAGCCTTATCAGCTGAATCTGAGGCCCTTTCCACATCCTACCTTTTCTCAGTGCTGGGGTGCGGTGATTGCGTGAACAGCCTCTTGTGAGAGGCTCTTGCTTCCCTGCTTCTTCAGCTCCACACGAGCTTCCTGCTCACACGAGAGCCCCACCTCTTCCTTTTGCAGTGCAGCCTCGGACCTTCCCAAGCTGCACTGAGACAGGAAGCTCAACCGGCCCGGCTCCCAAGGCTCCGCACGCCGGGTAAGTGCGCGCAGGGCCCAGGAGCAATGCACAATTGCGCAGCATTTTCGACTGAAAGACGAAAATGCAAAGGTATGCAATCATTGCCTGCCAGCCTCTGGAGCCTCGCGTGATTGCGAGGGCATCATGCAGATTGCTCCTCATGATCACGCAAGGCTCCAGGCCCTCTTTCGCATGGCAGATGCCATGCGAAAAGGGCCTTAGTCAGTCTGTAAAAGCTTGACAACATAACATTTTTTCACTTGCTGATGGAAGGAGAGCAAGGACAGGGCCATCCTGGCCTCCCTAGGGAACAAGTTCCAAAGTCTAGAAGCAGGCACTGAAAAGGCCTCTCCCTGGTTCCCACCATGCAAGTGAGAAGGTGGTGGGATGGAGAGAAGAACCTCTCCAGATGATCTTAGAACTCTAATGGCCTCATAAATATTTGTAATAAAATTTTGTTTTAAAAAAGAAATATATTCAGAAAAGAGGGAAGATGGTTTAAATTTTAAGAGATAAAAGCATATGTTTCTATATAAAGTATGGTGTTTCCACATCCTCAAATTGTAAACAGTTAAAAGTTATGTGTAGTGTTTTGGAAAGTGAACATTTTGGCAAAAATAAAAAGCTTCTGCCTCTAAAGGTCTTTTTCACTATGGGGTAAATACAATGGCATGTTCTAACAACATGAAATAGGCATTACTTGGATGAGTGCCCATGACACACATAAAACTGTTTTCCAGAAAATGCTCCATTATTGTGATGGCCTCACTACTCAAAGAACACATCTCCTCTAAAACAATATTTTACAGATTGAATTCTGGGGGAAAGTACTTGATATTTCTAAAATGGTAGAGGATTTTTTTTTCTCGGTGCGGTCTGGAAATACCTTAAATAATATCCATAAGAACCTACAAATCAGCAGCTATGTGTGTATGTGCACTGTAATGTTTTTAATGTTTTAATTCTGAGCATAATCTCTCCATTGGAAATCAGACATACACAGCATATAGAGCTGGGAAAAGTTCCCTTTTGGGGGACTACAATTCCTAACATAGGTCGTTTCTGCACTCCACTATTATAGTGCTACTATTCCACTTTCAACATCTTGTGGAATTTTGGGCTTTGTAGTTTTCTGAGGCCCAAGAGCTCTCTGGCTGAGAATTCTAAATGCCCCTCCCCAAACTGCAAGTCCCAGGATTCCACAGTATGTTGAAAGTGGAACGATGGCACTATAACTGTGTCGTGTGGAAATGGCCATACACACACGTACGTCAGCATGCTGGATAGGAGATTATTGAGGCTGTCATTCAAGAAACTAAGGCCATTTCCTCACTAAGGCCATTCCCACATGGCAACGTCTTCAGGCATTGTCCCACGGCAGTCCTGTCAGCAATTGGAGTGTGACAGGAACACTACCCTCCACACCTCTGTCAAAGAGCGTGTGATGGCCCCGTCTCTTCTTTCCACAGTGCAGCCAAGCAATTTCCCATGCTGTGCTATGGAAGGAAGTGTCACCATCGTGCTTCCCTGCCCTTCCGCATGATGAAGGCGCGCCACGCAATCGTAGGCAGAAAATTTATATTTTCCATTTTGTGATTACTGCACAAGTATGACGCTTGGGAATGGAATGGCAGTAGGCAGGTGATGACATCGTACAGAAGCACAACCAGCCAACCACTGCCATTCTGTCCTCAGAGCCGCACAGCCTTGTTGTGCAGAAATGGCCTAATTTTTCCAACCTCTGACTGCTTAAAAGCCAAGCAGCTCTGTGTGGCTTTTTGGAGTCATTAATAGCTCCTGCTTCTAGAAGCATAGTAGCTGAAATCATTTTTAAGCAGCATGGAGAGGGGGCATCCTTGATGACATTTTATTGTGTGGGAAAGCTTTCATTTTTGGAAGCCACTTTGATCATACAATATGGAAAGCATGCTTTCTTCGCTGTTTCCTACACAAAGTTGGAACGAATCTGTTTTGGAGAAAATCCACTGGCAAGAACTTGAAGCCTTGAGCAGTCAGTTTTAACATATATTTTTTTAAAAAAATTAAATGTATTCTTTATGCATATACTGAGCAGTTATTTTGAGATACTGCCTTCTGGGATGATTACTGTCTGATACCAGATAGGAGTACCATACTTTGTAAGTGTGGGCGTGTGGATAGTTTGATTCCTTTGGGAAGTTGTGAGTAGGGCCAATTAGAGCTTTATTAAAGACTGTTGGCCCGCTTCTCTTTAAAAGGCACTCTGAGGTGTGAAACTGATATTTTAGCTGTCAAAAGCAAGGAAACTAAAAATAAAAAAGTGAATGTGAATCTGATTGGTTTTCCTGTGAGTAAGGTTTGGTTTAATGATTTGCATAAAGGAAATCTGGAGTTGAGAGCTGGAAGCAGCAATTTGATCTCACTCTCAACCCGCCGCTTTTTAAAGTTCTCCTGAAAAGTAGGGACAGAAAAAATATGTGAAATGTTTTTTTTAAAAATGATTGGAATATGCATTTCTTGAGTGTCAGAAAACCCTGAGGATGAAAACCCTGGACTGAGGAGAATCTTCACAGTTCAAGACTTTTGTGCACAATGGGCACATGGTTTTTTGCACAACCCCCCCCCAGCATTTTCTGCACAACGGACAACATTTCCCACATAGAAAATGCTGTAACTGGGAATTTCTACTGTACAGAATTTCCATGTAGTATTTTTTGGACAAGAAACAGCATTTTCTCCATAGAAAGTAATATTTCTGTGCAGACATTGTTTTCTGTGCCAAAAATGTGGACTGGAATTCATGATCACCTAGAGTTATGCATTCGTGACTGATTTGTATTCATGATCTCTACATATTCAATAATGTAGAGAATTTGTAGAGATCATAAAGGTCCCCCAGTCCTAACTTACTGGGCATCAGCTGCTGCAAAAGACAGGAGTCTGTTCTCCTGTCAATCAGGACTGAAGTTTCCATCCCTTCCAAGTGATCTCTGGTGCAAGGAGGAATTATACAGAGATCCTGCTTCTGACTATTGCACTGAAGGTCACTTGTGGGATGGTCTACCCCTTTCAGACCTGAGACAATTAAAAAATAACACCTCCTCTGCAAATCTGCTCAATCCAGTTTAGGGAAAGCACCACATGACATTAGATGCATCTTTCCATCTAACTTTCAGGACAAGTTTTTTAAAAAATACAAATTGCATCAACTGGAGGAGGGCTGATAGTAAAGGGGAACAGAAAAGACATGGAGGATTTTTATCATAACTGTGATTTTTTTTCCTAATGATTCTATCCTTTTTTAATTAATGGAGTTTAAATTTGATAGCTTGTTTAATTGTGTTTTTAGATTTTTATCAGTGGGGTCTTTTTCAAGCTTTATCTTGTTTTATCTTTACTGTAAGTTGCCTTGGGTCCCATGTTGGGAAAAAGCTATCATATTAAATGAATGAATGAATGAGGCTTCATATAAGCCTGAATCAAGTCTATGGGAGTGAAGCAACTTTCATCTGACAGATTTGATGCTGTCTCCTCTTGCTCTTTCCAGAGGATGTCCCTGCTTAGGCTTTTCTATCTATAGCATAAGCAGGAAAATGACCAGTGACAATAATCAATCTACCCCACCAAACACAGGAAAAATTCAATGAAATTGTGAACACATTGATTATTGACTTATCATAAACCATGGATGGGAAACCAGATGTTCTCATCAGCCCCAGGCAGAATGTCCATTGGCAAGGAATGGTAGGAGTTGGAAGTCTAACAAGATCTGGAGAGTCATGTGATTCCCAGCCAGTGGTATCTGGTGGCTTCCATGTCAGTAGGGTAATGAATCTGTTCCAGATTTTAGCCTGAACTTCATATGAGTTATTCAAGCCGCTGAATCCTATCTCTCCAGTGTTGTACAGTAAGAGTGAGCAATCTGTGACCCTCCAGCTCTTATTGGACTCCAAATGTGATCAGTCCTGGGCAGCACAGTGAATGGTGAGGTGTCATGGGAGCTGCAGTTCCACAGTATCTGGAGGGCCAGAGTTGCCCAGCTCTCGTGGGGTATTCAGGACTGACTCAGGAACGCATCTGATCCCTCAGACAGAAATTCAGCTTTGCCTACAGCTTCATCTAGGTTCATGTCTGTAGTATTTAAGCTTCATGGCTGTTTAGGAACGGTACCTCATCAGCAGTCATAACAACAAGCCTTTATCTGCTTCCATAATCCCCTTTTTTTTGCCAGGATTAGGGCTGGATTAATTGTTAAGCTAACCATGCCATAGAGCAAGAGTGCTGGTCATTCTGACTGCTGTCCTTTGCTTTATTTCTAACCTTTTATAATTATAAACAGTATAATTGCTTCATCATGCACTCTACGGTGCATTAGACATACTGAAGCTGACTGTGTATGTACAATTGCTACCAATTTTCTTTCATTTTACCTCAGTTCACATCCTCTTTCATTATACTCACTGTAGCAAAACAAAGAATACACTTTGGAATGGCCAAGCCTTAGAAAATCACAGTAAAAACGCATCATCATTTATGAGTAAATATTAGATGAAACATGAATAAAAGGAATTCAACAGAGTGGCTAAAACTGACATATGGCATAAAAATAACAACACTGAAATACTTTTAAGATTAGCAAATTCCATTAGCTCCAAATTACACTGATCCAATTATTTAACAAGAAGGAGAGACAAAAAGAAAGAAAGAAAGAAAGAAAGAAAGAAAGAAAGAAAGAAAGAAAGAAAGAAGCCAATTCCTTTGTATTTGTTTTTTCCAAAGAATGCAAGACACTTAAAAATATGTATAATGCATTAAAATGTATGGTGCTATGATAGAGACTCTGAAAATATTCAAAACATAATAAAAGGGAAATGATAATGGAAGAATATTGGCTCAGTGTCCTTCTTTGACTGTCCACTGCTGTAAACACAGTGCCAAATGAGATGGATCTTCTTGGCACCCTGTTCTTAGGTTTTGTCAAAATGAGTTAGAATTAGAATGAATAGAATTAGAATAGAGTTAGAATGAGTTGTGTAGAATATGTGAGTAAAATTATTGAACACTCTTTTACAATCCCTCAAATTCTCCGACTGATGCACATGGACAGTAGTGTGACCATAAATGAAAGAGCAGCTGCCACCTTGACGCAGTGAGTTCTTCTCCTAGAGGAAATGACTTCCTCTAAATGAACTCCAGCTCAGCTGCCTATGAGTTCCTTTTAACGCATAAAGATGCAGAAGAGTATCACGCCACATTTCCTTTTCTTTACTGATGCGTTAAAGTTCCCATATCCTAACCTCTGAAAGTAGTTATGACTTAGATGCACTAGAATAGCGGGTTTATTCTGCCACATTATTACTTATAATTTTTTTAAAAGTCACATCTTTGAAGTGGCCTGGTCCATAACACTCTCATGCCGCAAGCAGAACTCTCCAAATTTTGTGTTATGTTCTTACTTCTTCAAATGTGTGCAATTTGTGTACAGTGACTAGATAACCCCCACTAATTTGATGTGTAACTAAACAATCACATATCATTCTCCTTTTTTACAGGTGCCCCACTTTCCTCTATTACTCCTAGATCCAGTTTTATATGGCATTCTTCTCTGGGCAGAAATCTGTCCTTTTGTATCCTATAATGCTTTGAACATGTTGATGGCACTATATAAAATACCAACAATGTGGAGATTTTTTAATGGGGAGGCAGAAGCAGCTTTCTACAGAAGGATACATACAGCCATTTTCATGGGAGTAAGAAATCATTGGATTAGGAAACATAACTGAAATCCTGTATAGCAGTTATGGATTCATAACATAGAGCTATGGATTTGTAACTGCTCCATGTTGAGTAATCATGATCATGGCACTATTGCCATGATTGCAAATGCCACCTCCCCAACGCACCTTACCAGACGGCACCCACATTGAGTGATGGAAGTCTGTTCAGCTGACAATTGGGCCACAGGAGTATAATGCTTCCAGAATCCTCCCTCGAGCAAGTGAGGCTGCAACAAGGAATTACAACAGGGGCCACAGCCTTGCCTGCTGATAGAAAGGGGCTGGAAACATCCTTTTCCTAAATCTCAATTGCCAGCTGCACAGACTTTCATCACTCAGTGCAGCTGCTGACTGTTAAGGTGTGTTTGGGGAACAGGACAGAGAGGTGTTAGTTATACAGTTGTAACCAAGCAGAATAATAGAATCATAGAGCTGGAAAAAACCACAAGGATCATCCAGTTCAACCCCCTGCCCTGCCAATCAAAGCATTCCCAATGGATGGCTATCCAGCCTCTGTTTAAAAACCTCCGAAGAAGCAAACTCCACCACACTCTGAGGTTGTGTATTCCACTATCAAACTCTCCTCACTGTCAAGAAGTTCTTCCTATTGTTAAGGTAGAATCTCTTTTCCTGAAGTGTGAACCCATTGCTCCATGTCCTAGTAGGTGATATAGGATATCAGCAAACATATTTAAAGCAGTTGCAGCTGGTGGATTCCATGCTCAGGACTGGTTATGGGAAATGCATAACTCCCTTGTTGCAACAGTTTCACTGGCTACTGGTCCATTGCAGGGCAAAATTCAAAGTGCTAGTTATGACCTATAAAGCACTAAATAGTTTGGGTCCAGACTTTTATCTCCTGATATGAGCCTGCCCAAGTTTTACAATATTTGGGGAGGACTTTCTCTCAACCACCTAACACGAGTGTCTGAGGAGGACAAGGGAGATAGCCTTCTCAGTAGCTGTGCCCAGAATGTGGAACGCCCAAGCTAGACCCCTCCTGCTTTCTTTTCTTTCCTTTTTTTTTCTAGGAGGCAAACACCTTTTTATTTAGAAAAATCTTTAGCTTTTAATTGTGGTAGTTGTGGCAGAAGGTGTGTGTGTGTGTGTGTGTGTGTGTGTACACAGTTCTGCCACAGTTCTGCCCCAGAGGGGATATATGGTGAAATCGGTCTCACTTTTTTTGGTCAATTTTTTGGAAAAAAAATTGGTGGGGTATGCTTTTTAGCCACCAGGGTATACTTTTCACATTCCTTCAGCCTTCAATAAACCAATCTACTGTTGTAATGGTTTTCTGTCCACTGAATGATCTAGGCAGCCACCAAGCCAGAAGTAGCAGCAGTGGCTTCTCCACTGGCCCTGGGATCACAGTATATTTATTTATTTATCAGTCAGCCTTTCTTCAGTGGTATTATTAACACAAAATGAAATCATTATGAATATGTGTGAAGACTAGACAAGGAGGAAGGAGTGCTGTATTCCATATTAAAAAAAATTGTTCTTTCCTAGCCAAATATGAAGAAATGGTCAAAATTTGATAAAGTCTTCAAGTAGGAAGTAGGAATCTTATTCTTTCCCATTTGTGCTAGCCAAATTCAATAGATATAGCTATTCCCAGTACAAATAGGACCAAATTGTACTTGCCTGCCTGGTAGTTCTTAAAATGAAGAATCTCTCAAAAAGCAGGGGTGGGAAGAAAGCTTAATTCTGGCCCCAGCATGATTGAATACATAAGAATTTGAAGCCAAACTTCTGATGGTTAGGGAATTCCAAAGTCTGGACCCAGATGAACAAATCCATAAGTTTCACTTTTCCCATATATTATTTTTTTTAACCTCAAGTTCTTTTCTAGCTGAAAATTGTTCACTTGAGAATTTTTATAAACTCATATTTTGAAAATGGCTGAAATGAAATCCTCACTTCTCTCCACTAGTCAAGCTTAACTGGAGAATCAATGTAGTGTGAATGCTACCACATTGGATGTGAATCAGAGATTTGAGGTCCAGATGGATGGTGAGCCATGAAGCCTGCTTGAGGACTTTGGGTCCATATCATTTCTTTGCCTGATCTTTCTCATGACATTGTCCAGAAAGCACAAGGCTTTTAAATTTTATGGACACAGTGCCTGGAGCATCTTGGAAGAAGGGTGGAATATATATGCAATACTATGTGAAGGTTGGTTATGACGTTTTGATAAATTTGCTTTCTTTTAACACATTTTCCCACACCAGCTCTCAAGTTTGGGTGGCTTTTTGTGGAGCTCCTTCTGTTTCCAAATCAAATTTGAAACATATTTTCTGAGTTTTTATGCCACCCCATCATTCCACAAATATTCTTCGCTTGCTTCAAGAAAGCTTGGCCAAACTTTTCTGGCAGTGGTTCTGCATGCTGTGATGCTTTGCTACAGCAAGCAGCCAGAAAAGAACAGGCTAACTGCCATCCGAGAACTAGGAAACATCTTACTCCTTATTTAATCAATATCAAAATGACATATCAACATGCACAATTGTTTGTAACCAATTGGCAAGTCATCGAATTAGGACAAGTTCATTCACCCCTGAAGAGTGATGCTCAAATTTTCATGAAAGGAAGGAACAGCTGCTCAAGGACCAAAGAGAACAGGAGTGAGGTCTCAAACAAATCTCTATGGTTTCCATCACATCTTTCCTCAGTGTCACCCCTTTCCCTGTGGTGCAATCCATTTCTAAATGTGTGCAAATGAAGAAACCACATGGGCTAATCATTTCAGTTTTTGTCACCCAATAATCATCCACTGGTATGTCGAATAATCACTGGGTGGCCAAGATCCATACATAGAAACATCTCTGTTTACAGCAGAATGTGTGTGTGAAAAGCAGCCCTCCAGATATTTTTGGACTAAGATTCCCATTGACTCTAGCCAGCCAATGCCAAAGAATGCTGGGTGATACAGTTTCAAAACATTGATTGATTGATTGATTGATTGATTGACTGACTAATATCTTACCTTTCCTGGCACAGTACTGAAGATGGCTTAGAACAAATTGAAACAAAGTGGAATTAGAGCCTTCTCAGTCATGGTCCCTGTGTTGTGGAACTCCTTTGCAACAAATTTACAACTGGTCCTATCTATTGCTGGTTTTTAGAAGCTCTTAAGAACTTTGTTCCTACTGCTTTTGTTCTTTAGTTTTTAATGGAAGGGTGTTTATACTGCCATTTTTGAACACATTGATATTAGATTGGTTTTAAAATTAAAATTTGATTCAAAACTTGGTGAGTTTACTTTTTGGACTCTAGCTCCCAGAATCGCCCAATAGCCAGTGCTCCAAAAAAGTAACTTTCTTAAGCTCTGAATTTTAAATCTGGAACTTTTTCAATGTCTTCATCATCTACTTTAAAGTTATACAAATCATCTGTGGTTATTATTTTTGTTCTCTTAATGTTCAACTGTAAACCTGCCTTTGTCCTTTCTGCCTTGACTTTCTTTAGGAGTCATTCCAAGTCTGCTATTTTCTGCTACTATATGGCGCCACTGCTTATCTTAAATTGTTGATGTTACTTCCTCCAGTTTTCGTGTCTCCTTCCTCTGAGTCTAATCTTGCTTTACGTAGGGTATGTTCAGCATCTAGGGTGATAAAATGCAGCCTTGCCTGGCCTCCATGCCACTTGGAAACCATTCTGTTTCTCTGTATTCTGTCTTGATAATTATACATTTATTGTTACACATTTCCGTAATTTATTTATTTTTATGTATTTTTTATACTGTTATACATTTATATGTGTATATATGTATATGTTTTGCCTCTTTGGATAAAGGTCAGTCTTGAAACTCAGCTAAGAAAATGAATGAAATTGTCATTGTCATCACCACCACCACCATCACATAATACAATTGTCTCACACACCCACTAAGTGTTTCATTCATCCCTGCTCTCAAATGTTTTGGAATTGCTTCATTGTCACTGTGGAAGCTTGAGAAGATGCTTCAAGACAAGGCATTTGGTGGCTGCTGGAGGTGTGATATATGTTGGATAAAAATGCAATGACATTTGCTCCAATGAAAATACATTTGATGAACACCTGAGACACCTGGGGAATGACTAAGCAAGTGATGACACATTTCCTAGGGGACATGCAGTAAGGGCTGAGTCATGATACTGTAATCATGGCAAGGGGTTGCATCATGCTAACGGCCCTGACTGATGACCTGCAAGCAGGTATGCATAAAAGGGAAGCATGAATGCTTGCTCTCTCTCTGCTTGAACCTCTGCTTGCTTGAACCTCTGACTGGATGTATCTCTGCCTGTGTATCTGCTATTGATCTGCGTTTCCTGTATATAGTTGTACATACTGCAGCTGAGAAGATTAAAGCCTCCAGGTATTTTGGATGACAAATTCTGTGTCTGTGAGTTACTAACCAGTGGGTAGAGTGGTCAGAGCACTAGTGTCTTTTTGTTGTAGTTGTTCTCTGCTGCACTTGCTTTTTTCTGTTATGAACTCTGCTATCTATGATTGCCTCTGAGGCGCTGTGTCCAGAGAGCATCAGCTTTGGAGATAATTTTGTGTTGGTGCTGTAAATTATCTCCCAACAATATAGAGGTATGATAGGCCTTCAGATAATTTGGTCCTTACACAAAATAGAGCAGCGGTGATGAACATGGGCCCCCACAGATGTTGTTGTTGGACTACAGCTCCCATCAGTCCAAGCCAGCAAAGCCAATGGTAAGGGGTTATAGGAACTATAGCCTGGTACTTCTATGAGGACATACATTCCCCATACCTGCCACAGAGTCTTTTCCTTCCCTATCCTACCATAATATCCACTGGCAGCTTAAAGAAGCCTCAACTATATCTTCCAAATGTCAAACAAAGTCAGTTAGAATTCATAAAGAGATGTTCTCCCATTCTTGTTTTCTAATGTAACTCCTTATTTTAGAGGTCTCCTATATTTGAGCGTCTTTCAGACCTCTTATGTTGTTTGAATAGGTCCTTCAAAGATTAAATAAATGGGTTTATTTTCCCTACATCACCTATGGTTTGAGAACATTTGGCATATGCTTCAAATGATCTTAATGACATTGAATACATTAAAAAAACAAAAAACAAAGACAATCTATGGCCTTTTCCACACATGAAGGAAAAAACGTCCTGAGACGTCCTGAAACGGAACTTACCTGAGTCCGTCGCCACGTGGAGCAGCGCGTTTTCGCTGCTCCACACTCCTCGGTGTCCCGCGGCATCCTGCGGCACCCAAAATGGTGGCTTATGACTGGCGGAGGCTTTCCAACAACCAGAGAAGCTCACCAGCCGGAAAGCCCTCCCCCGGCAGATCTGCAGGCACGCCCTTGCGCATGCCTGCAAATCCACACCGGGCGCTGCGACGGGGCTGCACGGGGCTGCACGATCATGCTTTTTAAAAACCTCTTTGAAAGTGGTTTTTAAAAAGCATGTGGCGCCACCACTTCCGGTTGCCCTAGCGCGGATTGGGGTGTGGAACTACACTAAAGTAGTCTGCCCCAATCCATTTTACAGTGTAGATGACCTCCATCAGAGGTCGCACTACACCGTTTTAATACCCCCGTGTGGAAAGGGCCTATGTTTTTAAAAAAATGGAAATGAAAGCAGCATAATAGCTGAGGGCCAATTTATACATTTGGTAGACGCAGGAGCCTGCAGATCTGGGCCACTGCTGCTGGCAGAGAGGAGGACACCATTTATAAGGGAGAGGAGATGGAGTTCTCCATCCTCAAAAAGAAAGTAGCTAAGAGTTATATAGTGGAAATTTATTTCATGCACAGTAAAAATGTAACTGGTTATAAATAGGAACTATCTCTTTTATCAGTAACTATGCATGTATTACATCACAACTGCAATCTAAGGTATGATAACTTTGCTCTTTTTGCAGAATAACTGTAAAATTTTAGTTCTTTTTTATAGTCACAACAGGGATGTGGCCCCACGACATGGAGAAGAAAGAGCATCACACAGTTCAAGTTCTGCCTCATGTTGCTGCCTCCTGCTCTGTCATGGGTGTTGAAGCAATGACAAGGAGGCATACAAGGAGAGTGTGTTGTACCACTGGTCAGAGGCTTGCAGCATTCAGATTCATGTGTTTAACAGAAAATTAGCCATTTAGACTAATGGGAATGAAAACACTGGGTTGTTATTTTTTTTAAAAATACAACTATAAGAGCAAGTTTCTTCAGGCTATAACTGTAACTACTCACTTTTAAAAAGTAACTTGAAGCTCTGATTTCATTTCTGCAAATTATATGCACACATGCAGTTAAAGGGCATTGGCTGGACTCTCCAGATTAGCAGTTATCCTGCACCATTTCAAAGATTTGGGCTACTCTAAAAAATGCAGAGGAAAGATTGCTACAGTGTGATTTGCTCAGAGTCACACAGACACCCTATGAGAACCACAGACCTGAACACTCAAAATTGCAGATCTTCACTGGATAGGTTAACCACAAACTTGTTTTTATATGTGCCATTTTTCAACATTCCTTTGACAGATGAGCAAAAATAGGTTCGACTAAGAGAATGTGGGTTATAGAAAGGCTTATCAGTGAAGAGGAGGTAATATTACAGAGCACTATGCACACATGTTATATATTCTGGGGGCAAAATTCTTTTCTCCATCATGCATGGAGAAATCATAGGCACGCATGAAAACAAGGGTGGTTGAGTTTTGCTTTGTTTTGTTTTAAGGTTAAGGAAAAGTCAAACTAAAATGCATGAACCCAGCAGAAAGAGCTGTGACCCAGTCCTAAAATATCTCTTACAGGAAGTTTTGTAGCTGAAGTTTCCTCAACCCTGATCTGAAGAAGATGCTGTCATCATTTGTGCACTGACTGAAAGCAAACTTTCTTGGCTGCGAAGGTAGGCAAAAACTGGCAACATTTCCTCCTGCCCCAACAATAGTCTGGAGCTGGCTGAAGACAAAAGCGAAAGAAGAATAAAACATGATGGGAGAGATCAGGAGTCGAAAGCAAGCCAAACTGCCCCTCTTCCACTCCTCCCTGTTTTCTTCACTGAGCCACAGAGAAGGGGGAGCAAAAACGGTACATAAGTCTTTACTAATAAAATTGACTGGATCTGCGCCCTCATTGCAACACACACAAAAAATGTGTTTAGTCATTGCCTGTGGTGCACATATGGACATGGGCCCAAGGAAGAGGCTTCTAGACAGGGTCGTCCCAGTTCCTTTTGGATTTTGTTTTTAAACCAGATCATACTGGCTGCCACATCTTGTGGTGAAGAGCTGAGGAAGGAAATACTGAAGAACTGGATGCAGAGCTGAGCGCTGCCAATGATTTCAGAGCAAGAAGGATGGCTCTGTTCTCGAGGCCTCGGCTTCCCTTTGGCAGCAGAGAGATGAAGACGAGGCGATGAGCTTTTAACAGCTGAATAGGAACTGAAGGGAAACCACTGATATCTTATTTTACTGTAGGAAGAGTTGGAGAACAACTCCAGTTTCCACAGGGAAGTTTGGGGAGAGGGGAATCCCTCTAGAGAAAATGGGAGCTGAAATTAGGCTTACGAAGAGCAGGCCAACTATAGGAAAACAGCTAATCAAGGGGCAAACCTGTTCCTTTAGATGGCGCATTTCAGAATGCAACGGGGTTGGGCTGGCCGTATCGTTTGCCAGAGGATTCTGAGGAGCAGAAGCAAGGTGCTGGCAGGATGCAATAGCTGTTTGTGTCACATGGCCTCCCCTGTGCTCCCCCCTCAGCCAAGGGGGGAGTGCTGTCCCATGCCCAGTTTTGATTAAAATGCCAGGAAGCTCAGTTTCTGTACACGAAGTGTGTGTGTGTGTTTGTGTGTATGTGTGTGAGGGATAGAGAGAGAACTGGCAAGTCATAGAGTTCATCAGACCCTCCAACAGATGAAAAGTGGGGCAAATCTGGCCAATCAACATCGGAGTGTAGTCAAGATGGCAAAAGCTGCTGATGAAGGAGAATGCATAAGGATGGAGAGATTGCAGCAGTTTGCTTTTGCTTGAGCCTCCAGAGGAGGGCAAGAGTTTGACTTCTCCTCTCCTCTCCTCCAGCTAAGTTAACTAAAACCATTTCTGTATTACACTATCATAGTGCTTTTATTCCAGTTTCAACATCCGGTGGAATCCTGGGGTTTGCAGTTTAGGGAGGGGCCTTTAGAATTCTCAGCCAGAGAGCTCTTTGGCCTAGTAAACTACAAACTCCAGAATTCCACAGGATGTTGAAAGTGGAATCATAGCACTGTAACAGTGTAGTGCATACTTTTTTGAACTCAGTCTGCAGCAACTGAAGTAAGCTAAGGACAGAGGGGGGAAATGGGTAGAGAGAGAAACTGGGACATTTTAAAAGCATCTGAAAAAGTGGCTTGGCAGAGGATTAATCAGGACCATCCTTGTCAAATCAGGACAGCTGCACATACGTTATATGTGCACATAGAAAACAACCATATTAAGTAGACATCCAGGTTATACCTGTGGATTTCATTCATTTTTAATTTTTTAAAAAAAGAGTGAATAGCAAGGTTTCAACAGTTGGCTTGCTTTTCACTTTCATGTGCCAATTGCTTCCTGCACAAATTTACAGATTTGATGTGTTTTTTTTAAATAGAAGTTTCTTGCTTAGGTGACTGTAACCAGTCAAGGATCATCACAAAATCAAATCAGAGTGGAATAAGAAACACTCACCTCACTCTGAAAAGGGTTCCTGCTGATGTCAGGTAGTTAACTGAGCTTGGATGTATAATAACATTACCAAACCAGATAAGAAGAGAGCTTCATTCCCTCACTTTGTATGGGGAAATACACATAGCCCAGATTCTAATTAGTTATCTATTTCAACCCTCGTAAGCCAGCTTGAGTCCCAGGGCAGAGACAAAAGCAGGGTTGTGTGTGTGTGTGTGTGTTATACAACAATAGCCCAAATAGGATAAGGCACTTCTTCCCCCCTCCCTCAATCTAATGAAATGGTCTCCTTATCATCTAAACAGTGTTTTCAGGAAACATTTTATGTGGGGACTATTCAATCATGCAATGAAAGTGTGAGATCCAAGGCCTCTGTTCAGTCATGAAGTTCCATTGGTGAATGAAGGTCCCTTAATGTCTTCTAGCCTAGAGTACTGTTGTGGGAGGAAAACTGGGAAACCATGTGCATGTCTATTTATTAATTTACTTTGATTTTAATCCCGCTTTTCTCCTGAATGGCCCTTCACTCTGAACTGGGGAAAAGAGCAAGGCATGAATGAATACGTGAAAAATACATTTTGTTCAGCAATTGTACCCATTTCTCACTGGGGATACTCTTGTGTGATGTGCCACAATGATCAGCGACCACATATTCTTATCTGTATATATAGTCTTTCATTTGGAAAACAATTGAAAACATCCAGCTGCAGTAAGCAAGAAACTAATTGATAACCTGACAGGAGCTCTGCCATTTTGCATCTGGTGCTACTGATCAGGATTAGCGGTAAACTAGGAAAACTCAACTCCTGCATTTCAGAGGGAATGTAGTAAAAGTCTCTTGGGAAACAGATGCTCAAGCACCCTATTCACAGCATGATCCCTTAGGCCTAAATATGTTCCCTATTTGCTAATAACTAAAAGAGGCATTAAACAGTACCGGCAATGATAAAAGATAACTTTTACCACAGCGGTTAGCATATTTTGCACTTAATTTGTAGACTCCTTCGAAGTGTAGATAAGGGCCATTTCCGCACTAAAATGGAGGAGCGTTTCACTGCGAGTCATGAGCGGTGTTTTTTACTCCAACTTACCCCGATTCCTATCTGCACGTCCTCCAGTTTCTATTGAAGTAAAGCAGAGAAAATCATTTGTAGCTTCTGGATTGTCAATTCCTGTGGAACTCCTATTCCCCTCCCTCGCTCCACCCCACCGCCGTTGATTGGTCAATTTAAAAAAAAACAACATTGTAGAAATCATTGCTATGTTTTAGCGCAAGTGTGTGAATTGATGTAACGCTTCTTCATGTACGAAAAAACACAGCAGAAACAGTTTGGGTTGTTGACATCTGAGTTTTCCCGTTTTTGCAATACATCAGTTTAACGTTGATGTTAACCGCACTAAGACCTCAACTTGTGCAGAACCATGGAGGACAGAATGACATCAAACCGGTTTAATGTGCAGATGTAAAAGCAACAATATGATGCTACTGCGTTCTATCAGCCTTGTGAGGAAAGGACCAAGGAGTAACCATTCTGAAAGCTTCCAGTCATTGCTGTGTTGACCTGTTGACCTCCATCCATGGAGAAGTAATCTGCTGGAACAATCATCCACGATTGTTATCAAAGACTGATGCTGCTATGGGTGCTTCCCAGGGCCTCATTAAGGTTTACGTAGGTGCTAGGCACTCCTGTATTTGACTCCCCACCTCACCTCAACATACCATGAGAAATGTTTTCATAGGCTCTAAAGTTTTCATGGACCCTAGACTCTGTGCCTAAAGTGCCTAATGGATAAGGTGAACCTGGTGCCTCCAGGACTGGCTTTACCAGGAAACAGTGGGAAATACATGTGTTCAGGGAGCTGGGTTCTAGAGGTTATGCTAGTTTTCTTGGATTCCATATACATTTCTGCCTGTAATTCAAAATAATTAACAGGGAATTGCCATTGCCTATTTGCTCCATCTAAGGCTCAAAGGAGCTTTGAGCCTGCTCAAGCGCTGCACATCATTTTGCGAGGCCCTGCTCTGAATTCCTTCCTATAAGCAGTTTTCAAAGAAATAGCCATATTAGTCTTTGGCAACATAAAATGTTAGAACGGATGGGGGAGGGAAAGAACATAACATTTTTATGACTAATTGGTTTATATTCTTGCACAAGATTTTGTGGATATTGTGGATACCCATTTCTTTTTTTCCCTCCCCCTCCCATCTTCCTTTTTTTTTCCTATGAGGAAGGCACCTGAACTTACACTTGGAGCAGGGCCTTCTCTACAGCAGCCACAGTGTGACACACAACCTCCTCCCTGGCATCTTGCACAAAATGTGCAAAATCTTTCTGTTACCCTGATTTCTGGGGTCCCTTGGGGGACACCTCAATGTGTTCCACATGATGGGGAATGGAAACTAGCCAGAGCACAAGCAATAGCAATGCGAGAGGTAGGGTAACCTAGCGGGGTCTTTTACCCAGTTTTTACGGGGTCAGGCCAAGCCAAAAACCAAACAAAGCTGTCCAATAAATGATTTTATTGAATATAAGCCTCACGCACCAACACACTCAAGACCTATTAAGAAGTAAAAGAGAGGAAATAGGAAAAGGGAGTATTGAAGGGGTGTAGCTGGGTGTAACAGGGTGTTCCTGTTTTCCATGGTCCAGGAAAACAGCAGAGAGATGAGACTCAGCATGAAGAGGGCTGAGGGGATTACTCAACAGACAGAGCAACGGTCTGCTGGGAAGACCGAGAGCGATCCGAAGAAATGCTCAAAAACTGGGACTATTTGTAGGGGAAAAAGTACCTGGAGGACTAGTCCTTTCCCAGGGAGAACAATGGCTGTTGGAGTGATAACAAAGCTCCACCATGGTAATTTCTTTTGTGTGATGGGATTGCAAGGTGTTGCCAAAGTCTCAGGATCTTTGGCCATGTTTGTTTGTGGTGTGACTTCATGTAAATGGTCCTCGCTTGATAGGATATTTTCTCAACTCGAGGCACACATGCTAATCCCCTCAAGTTGGTGTGTCGGGGCTGAGAACCCTTTGTTTATTCTGGGTTTACACATCTTGAGGTCTCCTGGGGCTATGTGACTGGGGATTTTACTTGCCTGACCTGGTTTTCAGTCATTCAACCGTGCCTGCCTACGTGCTCATCCGGGCGACCTCTCTGGCACACAGAATCTTATTTAATATCAAACTGTAGACCCCGGGATAGGGTTTCTCCATCAGAGTAATATTTCTTGGTTTCAGTTGGTTTCTTTCAAAATAAAATGTTTTCTTTTCTGACCCTCACGTGGATTTTTGTTAATGCGCTTATTGTATAGCTTCGCCAGAAACAATGTTATTTCTTTTGTAGTGGTTTGAGTGTTGGACTGGGACTCTGAGAGACTGCGGTTCAGGTACCCACTGCGCCATAGAAACACACTGGGTGATCTTAGGCAAGTCATACTCTCTCAGCCCCAGAGGAAGGCAATGGCAAACCCCTTCAGAACAAATCTTGCCAGGAAAACCCTGTAATAGGTTCACATTAGAGTTGCCATAAGTCAAAAATGACTTGAAGGGACACAACTGCCTCCCTCTCTTTTTTCCTTTTTTCTTTTTGTTCTGATTGTTACTGAATTTATTCAGATGATAATATTCTGTAGGCATTTTGTTGCTGTCCCCCACTTTCAAGCTGATGCACATTGATGGCACTATATAAATAATATGCTTATGAAACATTTTTGAAAGAGATATGATGAAGCAGATAGATAGATAGATAGTAAAAGATAGATAGATAGATAGATAGATGTGTATATGTATGTATATCTATATGTATATATGTGTCTATACACATATACACACTTTCAAAAGACCACTCTAAATAAAATACTGAGTCTTACCTGAATCTTTGCTTCTTTTTTTTAAATGCCCACTTTGTTCAATTTCATTTCGTTGATACTATCAGAGTGCAACGATCTTGGGTTTGTACTTATTCTTCATTGGTTCACATCTGATAAGGATGAAGAGGAGTCAGACTGGACATTCTCTATTTGTTGAAAACATTTTAGCCTGTATTACTTAGGAATTACACCTTTAGGCATTACAAGAACAAATGAAGCTGTTTTGTCCAAGTGGGAAAATAAGACTGGGGAGTCTTATTGTTTATTATTAATATTGTTCATTCTTTTTTTACTTCTCTTTTGTTGCTGTGCTGAAATTATTAGTCTCTACTTGCTGTTTTTTTTTTAGCACTTAAGAAAAGCATCTATGGAAATGTCACGTATTTCTAAGGTAAATATGTCGAATCCAGACTTAGTCATACTCATTGAAATCAGCAGGATTTAGAATTCTCTGCTGGGGGTCTCTCTTTCAGAAAATTCTCTCATCAGATCCCAAATATTCTACAGAATGGAGCCATGACAGTTAGTGATTTCCCCTTAGATTTTGGAGTACTGAATTAGTTGGGGTTATTTTCAAGTTGGACCCCTTTGCTTGGACATCTTCTATTGTTCCTGCTTTCCCCATTTTTTTTTTTAACAGAAGGCTGTATGCATGCAGTTTACTAGAGCTTACAATGTCTTGAGTTCATTTGTCTCTTCTGTCCTATACATTTCCATTGAGTAAAACAACCAAAAAGCCATTTTGTTGTGATGCATATGTGAGTACATCGAGATTCCTACAGAGAGGTTATCAATGATAATGTTTGTAAGCATCATGGAAACCCTACAAAAAGAAATCTTAATTTAATTTAATCCCATCCCATCAGGATTGCTTTACTTGCAGGGTTTTACCAGTCCATTTCTGTACATCAATAATGTTTGTCCAAGGGATCAGTGCAAAGAGACCAAAAGCTGTGGACAGTTCAGTATGAATTAAATGTAGAACTTCTCTAGTTCTGTTAGCTTTCAGTACAGGAGGAATGTACAGCAAAGTAAGTAACAGAATTAATAAAGGAAAGGAACATGAGACCCACTATTTTAATGAAGTTGCATGACAGCTTCTCTTCATTCATATTCACTGGAAAATGTTGTGCGCTTTAAAAAATTACTTTTTTGACCACAGCTTCCAGAATCCTCCAGCCTTCATGGTCATGGCTTTTCTAAATTCAGAGAGAAAGAGAGACAATTTATTGAATTCATATATAATGGTCCAAGAAAGGGTTTCTTTTAACCACTTTCACTCCACGCATGGCTACAAATCACTGTATATATTTACCAAGTGATCAGCTTGAGTGGAAGAGCAAATGTTTCTCACAGCACTGAAAAAAGTAGGTAGGGCAGGGCTAAATAGCAACTGGTGCTCCAATGTATACAGTTGTCACTGATATAATGTAAAGTCAGCCTGCACTCTTTGATGTTCCATAAACATGTCATTTTGAGCCGAGTCAGTTTTGCCGGCATTTCATCAGCAAAGGCACAACAAACAGCTCCAATTAAGCTCCATTGCTGTTTATCCTTTACCTCTTTAAAATGCCCATCTATTACCAGCAGGGTGGTTTGCAATGTTTAGTCTCTAGTGGAGATGATATTTAAGGACCCCAAAGCCTCAGGCAAATTCATTCCCTCTTTCTCAGCTTAATCCACTGGTTAAAGAAGAACATGGTGTAAAAAAAACAACAACCACCAACCCATTTTGAATTATGCCTTCAAACATAAAAAATGTTTAGACAGAGTCAAGTTTTTAAAAAGCAATCTGGAATCACAATGATTCAGTCTGGTAATTGAATTAAGGGGTTCTAAAAACTGGGTATACTACAATACAAATGTATTTGGGAGGCTGTGAAAGGGTAACATTGACGGTTGTTTAGTACACCACCTCAGATCATTGGTCAGTTCAGAATTGTCTGCACCAGTGATTTTTGACCTTTGGCTCTCTAGATGTTTTGGTCTTCAACCATGAGTATTCTTGAGTGTTGCCAGGGCTTCAAGCAGCTGAAATTCCACAAATCTTGAAGAGCAGAGGTTGAGAACAACTGATCTAACCTTGCAGTCGGTTTTCATGGCTCCAGACAAAGGTTTTTCCTTTTCAATCTCCTGTGGAATTCTGGGGTTTGTAGTTTACTGAGGCCAAAGAGCTCTCTGGCTGAGAATTCTAAATGCCCCTCCCTAAACTGCAAATCCCAGGACTCCAGAGAATGTTGAAAGTGGAATAATCTACTGTATAAAAGTCAAAGTTTGTGAGTTTGTCTGCTTGTCTGCATCAGGCAGACGAAGACCTCTTATGATTGACTGTGTGAGGCAAGAGGACCTCATAGGATTGGCTGGCTGTGAAGATTCCATGGAATCCTGGGGTTGGCAGTTTAGGGAGGGGCCTTTAGAATTCTCAGCCAGAGAGCTCTTGGGCCTAGGGCTGGTTGCTATGGAGATGAGGCCTAGCAGCAAGAAGAAGGGCAGTGTATTCCCTCAGAAATCAAACCTCTGTTATGTTAACAACTCTGAATACAGGTTGTATTGGAGAATATGAGAATAAATTACAAGTACTGGAAAAGGCGGTTGCCATGGACACGAGGCCTAGCAGCAAGGAGGAGGACAGTGTACTCCGTCAGGAACCCAACCTCTGTATGTTAACAACTCTGAATATAGATTGGATTGGGGAATATGGGCATAAGTTACAGATACTGGAGAAGACAGTTTGGTAAGTTCTTAAGAGGAAAATAAAATCCCGGGCAACGCTGGGTAGCACTATAACAGTGTAGTGTGGAAAGGCCCTGAGTCTAATTAATTTCATTTAGAGCTCAGAAATAAGCAAAGGACTCATCAACCCATCTACCCATCTCCTTTCTGGTATGTGATCAGCCAGAGGAGATATGAGACTGCCTAAATTTTAAGATGTTTGGGGGAGGGCTTTTTCTTAGCCCCATGCTATTACAGTCATGTCTGGTGAGGGCAGGAGAGAAGGCCTTTAGGTGGCTGCTCCCAGGCTGTGGAATTCTCTCCCAGGAGAGACAAAGCTGGCTCTCTCTCTACTCTCCTTCCACCAGCCTGCAAACACCTTTTCATTTAGAGAGGCTTTGTGCAATTAAACAGTTGCTACTGAAGAGCCTTCTAATGTGTGTGTGTGCTGTACTTTTATTCTCACAGTTAGGTTTTAAATGCTTTTAAAATGTTTTTAAATTAGTGCTGTTTTAAATTGGATGGTTTAACTTTGTAAATACCTTTTTTTTCTGTAGTCATTGTATTTTAGCTATACTTTGTTTCAGTCTATGGTAGGAGTTTTCTTGGATCCTATATTGGGATAAAGTAGAGATGGAAAGAATATTTGAAAATATTCAAAAATGATTGCAAAACATGTTTTTTGAGTTTCAGAAAAGTCTGATGAGAATAATCCTGGACATATGGGAATCTTCGCAGTTCAGGATTTATTCTGTGCAAAATTCACATGTGGTTGATTTGCAATGAAAATGACATTTTCTGTAGAGAAAAAACTGTTTTCTGTGCAGAATCTACTGGGTTTTGTGTAGAACTACCACTGTGAATTTTGACACAGAATAAGTCTTGAATTACAAATAGACTTCAAAAACTGTGTGGTTTTCAAAGTCTTTCTGGCAGCAGGAAGAAATCGCCAAAATTACTTATTGCTTTCTTCAAGAAGAAAACTCTTGCTAGGAGAAAGGCAGGATATAAATAAAATAAATAAACTTTGGAAGTATCACTTGACCTTTCTTTCTTTTTCTTGTCATAGTTGCTCATTCCCACTTGTCTGTGTCAAGGATCATTCCTGGAAGTGAAATCAACTCTAGCAGATGGTGAAGGAGATCCCCAGAACTAGGGGCTCTATAAGGTCAAGATGGGAACACTCAGAGTCACTATGCAATGGATAGCAGACTGAAGTGACCTTCCTTTCTTTTCAACTCAAATGAAATATATGGTCTTATGATCTAGATGAAGTCCACTACTAGCAGGTAGAGGATTTTACATGTCCACGGGACTAAAATAACAACAGCAGTAGCAGCAGCTTTGTTGGTACCAATGGAAGACTTTCTTTCTCTTTCTTTAGTTCCTATCAGACGAAATTAATGTAGGTAAAAATATTGGGAAAGATTTAAGCATCCCCTGTCCACATGCAGAGAGCCCAATCTGGACCAGGCTTCCACAGAGTTATTTGGAAGTTAAAAAAGAAAATACCTTTTGATTGCATGTCATACCTTTAACACATTAGGTAGTTTAACGAGATTGTCTAACTCTGCAGAAAATAAATAATTGGATTGATCTTTTCCTTGGACAGAAGAAATACCCAACTTCATTAGAGTAAAGACCAGTCACGAAGCCCACATATTCTACAGGGTTTTTTTCACTGTTTTGTTTGGTGAGTAAGCTTTCATTAAAGCAACATGGTATTGCCGGGCCATCATGGATGCTTTCATCAAAAGCATGATTGCTCTGAAAAACTGGCTCATGCCACAAAACTAAGGACGGGGTAATCTACAAATGTTGTTTTCACTACATAACTTTCCCCTGAGTGCAGTTTAATTTAAGTCCACATTTGAATCAGTTTGCAAACACAGCAAAATTCATTTTAAAAGAAGCCAGCATGGATATTCATACAGTTGTTTGTGTTCAGTCTCTCCTAACACACTTTTTAGTATATACTTTTCCAACTATATGCACTTTTAATAACGGATATATTATTTCCTTCTAATTCAGATTTTATTATAATGGTAAATTATCACTATTCAGAAAGCCATAAAACTGAATCTGTTTTAGAAATCCTAGGATTAGATGTTCTGAGAAAGAGGGTAAATCCTGTATAGAGTTGCTAAATACTGATGATTTCTGTATAAAGCCATCTTCTTTTTATAACTATTTCCCCTTCCTGATATACACATTTCTAAGTTCGCATTTCTTCAATATGCATATCGTCATGTTTCTTTTTTCCTGAGAACTGGACAAGAAAATTCTGAAAAATGCAAATTTTGGCCCAGAAGAGCATTCTAGTTCACTTAGAGAGCTGACAGGTCCAAATCTGGTAAGTTTATACAGAATTTTAGACTTAAGACATTCTTCCTACAACTGTATGCTGCATTAACCATATTTTTGAAAGATCAGGCCCAGAATCTGTAACCTCTTGGCTAAATTCAATAAACAGAAAGCTACAGGGAAGGGAACATCTCATCCTAACATACTTCAAAGTGAAATACAAAACGAAGCAAGACATTTATGGCATAATGTTCTTTAAGTTAGCAGAGCAAATAAAGTCAGCGTCTCCTTATTGGCTGTTAACCACAATAACCTACTCAATTTCATCTTTTGAACATTTCATATGGGGATTTTCATTTTATTTTATTGACTACAAAATATCCAGTTTTCTGGCTGGAGCTTATTATGTAAAGAAAGCATAAAAGGACTCATTACTTTTTAACTACCAGCAGAGAAGGAAAAGAGTACACATGTCTTATTTGCTGGGAACACACCATTGCCATAGTACTTCAAGCAATGGACAGTGTGGCCTCTTGTGGTGTGTGTGTGAGATTGAGAGACAGTGAGAGAGACTGTTAAAAGCAACATCAGCATTACACTCTGCAATCCTAGCCCACATGAGACAAAGCTGCTAAACTGAGAATTGAACACATAGGGCCTTTCTGCATTACACTGCTATGGTGCTGTTATTCCACTTTCAACATCCTGTGGAATCTTGGGGTTTGCAGTTTAGAGAGGGACCTTCAGAATTTCCAGCCAGAGAGCTCTTGGGCCTCAGGAAACTACAAACCCCAGAATTCCACAGGAGATTGAAAGTGGAATAACAGTGCTATAACAATGTAGGGCAGAAAGGCCCTTAGTCTTAAGCCAGTTCATAAGTTGGTTGCACTTGGAAATGCATAGGTAAGCTAAAAGCATATGAAATTATTTCCAGAAATATATGCAGCATACATTTATAATCCATAAAGACATGACACAAAAGGAAAGAGGGATGGGGAGGAAAAAGGAAAGGAAAACAAAAAACACTCAGGCCCAAGTTCCTAAAGTGATGAACTTTTTCAACCTGCAAGGATGGCTGCTGACTGACAGCTGGGAGAAAGTCAAAGCCTGATAGAGCTGGCTTCTAGCAAGGTTGGTGGCAGCCCTGTACCTTATCTCCTTTTCTTTTACCTGGGAAAATAGCTGCAGGATGATAGCATGGGACACACAAAGGAAGATATACAGGTTCATGAGAAGTGAATTCTCAAGAGTATTTCTTTTCTCTCTGCTCACACACTGAAGTACATATGATGCTGCTCTTACACAAGACTGGTCCACTGTCCCATCTATCCACCACTGCTTTTCCAGGATCTCCAGCTAACAGCCTTTTAACAAGACATACTGGACAGAGGCCTAAATTCTACTGATTATCCCAATTAGAATACAGCCAATGACTCAGTGAGTTTTAACCATGTGTTGATTCACCATCCACCAGTTGATTCAATGGGTCTTCTCTAGTTGGAACCAAAAGGATTCCAGTTACAGACTGAGCCTGGGCCTGCACAGATGTTGGCCATGTGCTCCTCTACTGAGCTATGTCCCTTCCCCACAAAAAGGAATAAATAAAAAATAAAAATATAAATCCCCAACACAACATTGTGAACAAACTGACAAGATATTATGATGCTTTTGTGGGGAGTCATGCTGACTGACATGGGGAAATGACAATTTCATTAAAAGTCCTCTGTCTCATTTAGATGGTTCTATCTGCATTCATGCACCCCACAGCAACCTCATGCCATCAAAGATGCTGTTCATAGTGTGTGTGTGTGTGTGTGTGTGTGTGTAAGAGAGAGAGAGAGAGAGAGAGAGAGATCTTACAGGAAGGATCTAGGGGACTGTAGAGAATGATGTGGCATGGGAAATATCTATTTATGAGTATGAATATCTATTCTCTTCTTGTGCCACTTTGGCATTGTGTGCATGAATATGCCAGTGGCTGCAGGTGGTGAATCACCTCTGGTATTTAGTTCAAACTTTAAAGGGGCTATCCAAGGGGCTAAATCTATCTCCAGAGTCAGGTTACACACTATAACTAGGTCCTTTAAAGTCCTTTAAAACCCAGAAAATATTCACTACTCCATTGACATTGAAGCCACCAGTTGCCACTAAGAGAAGTCACTGAGCTGCTAGTCTCACAGAACACATTTTCAATTCATTGTCACTCTTGTTTTTCAGTAGGGATGTCAGTATGATTGAAATAATAATAATTAAATGATAATTTAATAACAATAATAATGCCGACAAGGATCCTAAAACTACTAAACACTGAACATTGATTAAAACCCGATGTGGGACAAGACTGAAGGCTAACTATATCAGTTCTTATTTAGAATGGCTTGATAAAGTAAAATTTATGGCCTTCATGGAGTGTTTTCCTCATGTCTACAACTGCATTGGTGATATTTATTGGGGTAATATTTTGCAATACTATAAAATAGTAGCCATATTTGGTATTCAGTCTGAATGGCGTTCACCAGACAAGAGGAATCTCTGATTCAGATGATGCTTCTAATATAAATGACAGCACCACCTAGTGCCTAAACAAGAAATTAACATTTACCAGTTCTCCACTTGGATAACTGAACTGTTACAAGCAGTTGGTTCATCCAAAAAAAAAAAAAAAGGCAAATGAATATTTAAAAAAATAAATAAATTAGTAATCCCAAATTTAATATCCTTATGAATTTGAAAAGAGAAAACAGGAACTGCAGTATGTTGCTTGTAAATCCTCTGATTATACAAACTGAATGCCTATTAATTTTGTGGTATATATTGTTGTTGGGTGCATTCAAGTAGTTTCTGACTTACAGCAACCCTAAAGCAATCTTATCATGAGGTTTTCTGGGGGCTGAGAGTGTGTGATGCACTCAAGGTCACCCAGACGTTTTCCATGGCCAAGCTGAGAACTGAACCCTGATCTTCAGGGTTGTAGTTCAATGCTCAAACCACAACATCATGCTAGTTCTCTGTGGTTTGCGTGAGTGTGTGTGTACGGACTGGCTTCAGAGTAAAACCTGTCTATTGCTTCTGACAAGAAGTAAGGAAAGCAAAAATCATAGCTTAGAGGTGGTGAATGACTGCCTAGCCAATGTTGAGAGATGTTCAGAGTTGCAGACTAACAACTCCTGAAGGGCCACACCTTCCCTCCTCCTCTTGTAGATTGTAAGGGAAATAAACCTTCAGTCTTTTGTGACCTCATTGCCATTTACTGATTACATATTGCAGTCCT
This sequence comes from Ctenosaura bakeri, assembly GCA_948474755.1. Taxonomy (NCBI): domain Eukaryota; kingdom Metazoa; phylum Chordata; class Lepidosauria; order Squamata; family Iguanidae; genus Ctenosaura; species Ctenosaura bakeri. The sequence goes on along the minus strand of CAOLHI010002768.1, from coordinate 152,487 downwards.
TCACTCAATTAGACACATAATATAATCTTTTTTTACAGTGTCAGGAATAGTTTGGACAGAGTTTCCGAAACACAAAATACTACATGTGACAATAGTTTTATTATAAGCAAAGCTTTGAGTAACTAAGTAACCACACAGTGCTGTTGCTAGAGCATAATTTAACACAGCCACCCATCCAGCTGGTGGCTTCCATGTCAGTTGGGTGAATCTGCTCTAGGTTTTGATCTGACCTTTAGAGGAATAGCTTCTTTAGACTTCAGACTAAATCCCAGAGCAGATATTGGCCTACCAGTCACGGCTGAGAGCCACCTTATAAAAAATTACTTAGAAGTCCCATTGACCTCAGTGAGGTTTACCCCTGCATAGACTTGCATAGGATTGCAGTAATAATTTTCACTCACATATTCAAGGAATTGTTGAGGGACAGCCAGACTGTTACCCCCTTAAAGCAAAAGTGAGCAAATGTAGCTTTCCAGAAGTTTTTGCACTGGTACTTCAACAGTCAGAGAACCACTATGGTGTAGTGTTTTGAGCACTGGACTAGGATTCAGAGATACCAGGGTCTGAATCCCTGTTCAGACATGGAAATCCACTGGGTGATCTTTGGCAGGTCACACTTCCTCGGGCCTTTTTGCACTACACTGTTATAGTGCTATTATTCCACTTTCAACATCCTATGGACTTATGCGGTTTTGTAGTTTAGGGAGGGGCCTTTAGAATTCCCAGCCAGGGAGCTCTTTGGCCTCAGTAAAGTACAGACCCCAGAATTCCAAAGGATGTTGAAGGTGGAATAATTGCACTAGAACAGTGTAATGTAGAAATGGCCTCAGTCTCAAAAGAAGGCAATGGCAAACTTCCTCTGATAAATCTTGCCAAGAAAATCCTAGGATAAGGTCATTTTAATTCATAATCACTTTGAAGACATATAACAACAACTCCTATAATCCATCACTACAGCTGTACTGGCTAGGCCTTCTGGGAGTTGTAGGTGAAAAACATCTGAAGGGTCACAGTCACCCATGCCTGTCTTGAAACCGAAATTAACTGGAGGATAATGCCTCTATGAGGACAAAATTATGAGCAACTCTTCTACAAATGGGACATTGAGCACAAAAAAATGGCAGGAGAGGAGGAACTGAGGTATATGAGAAACAGCTGCAGTTTTTGCATCACAAAACAAGACTGCAGAAGGTGTTGCTGAGATTTTATTAGGGTTGGCTCATTGTGGGTGAACAAATGATTTCAGGCTGCATCAAGGTCTGTCTAAACAAACCAACAACAGGTACTCCCACTTTGAAAATATGAAAGCAGCAGGCTTTCAATTATATATAGATATATAAAATCATAATACACCCGCATTCAGAAATCTACATCTGTCCCTCGCTTTTCATCTTTGCATTTCCAATTATGTTTCTGCTCCTGTTATTTTCGAACTCTCACACCCAGCTAGGGGTCAGGCAAGGTGTAGAAAAGAAGAACAACTATCTTTTTGAATCATTCCTTGGTCTGAAATGAAAATTGCACAAATGGGTCATGAATTGGATTACAATAGAAAATCCAGCAACAGCCAGGATACACAAGATTTCACCAAATCAGATCAATGGCTCCTGCGATCCATTGTTTGTTTGTCATATTTATATCTCACCTTTCCATCTGATGCAACTGAAAAGAACACAAATACAGCACCATTATTATCATCAAATAAAAGAAATCAGCCATGTTGCATGCATTGTTTCCATCTCCTTCCCTGGTCAGGAGACGTTTGCACCTGGAAGTCTGCTTCTAAATGAATATCCCCAGCTGAGTGAGTAACATAAATAAGGTGTGTGGCCTATGCTGTCCCTGGCCCAGTCCAGCAACCAGGGCTGCTTATTCTTAGCCCCAGTTAGAAAATCCGTGACAGCACCAATTAGCTGCTCGGAAGGGTAGCTTGGGCTGCTTTCCATAAAAAGCTCAAGGGGAAGAAGTTTTGGCTACAGTATCCTGGAATTTAGTCCAATGTTTCACTAACAGAGGCAGTTGAAATGCTTAGCTTTTTGAGCCTGCAGTCCTACAAACCTTTCAAGAGAGGTCCCATTTAATTCACAGGGAAATTGCTTCTGAATCTGACCAGACAAGTGGAGGGCTGCACTGCCAACTGTTTAAATGTTGCATCTTCTCAGAACCCTCAGGTACACAGATCTCCTTTCAATATGAAAGAGCTTGACTTCTACTTAAAGTGCACAAGCCTTTCTCCATTATTTACTGGAAAGAGAAAATGGCTGATCTAGTGCCAGATTATTTGTTTTCCATTGTTGGCATCATACTGAAAAAGCTCTTATTTGATGTAGATGGCTTGGGGGGGGACAAAGTTGGAGGGGTTGTACATCAACTTGTAAAGTCCCCCCCCTTTTATTTTAATTTGTGGCATACATGTGAGCATATGGCTCTGTGTCTGAATTTTTGTTTGTTTGTTTAGTTTCTCCTTTCTTTCTATTTTGGTTTGCTGTCACAAATGTTTTAATTATCTCCTGCATTGCTGTTTCAGTTACGCATTGTCTCCGTTTCTTCTTGACTTGGGGGCAGCTGTTGAGCTCTCCAGATTTAGGGCTCAAATCTGCTCATCATTATGCATGTGCACATTGCCACATATCTTACTTTTTTTAAAAAAAAAAAAAAAAGGAAAGAAAAGGCCAACAACTTCTGATGGGCCTTAACGTAACATTTCATCCCATGTGCAATGCAGGAACTGTAGCAGGCTACACAGTGACAAAAGGTATCTTTTAAGATGTGTATGTTTCAACATTACTTTCTATATCTGAGGACTCATTCAGAATGATCTTGACTAGTTTTATTCCTGTCATTTCCAATGTTAAATGACCTGGGGAGCTGGTATAAAAAAGTCTCTCATCATACTGAGAGCTGATAGAAAATATTCTGGAATAAGCCAAACATCTATGGAACTCCAAAATAAAATTGGAAAGAACAGGAACAAAATCTGGGACTTGATGGTCTTATTAATCAGTCTGGATGCATCCTGAGTTCGGTACAAAACCATTATTATATCAAGTTGGATGAATTTAGCAATTTATCCACTCTGTACAGAAGGCTGGGGTGTGGATGTAGCAGAGGCTGGAACAGTTCCTTTCTGTTTTGGACTACAGATCCCAGAACTCCCAGCCAGCCTGAGTGGGACTATAATGGCTGGAGGATTCTGGGAACTATAGTCCAAAAAGGAGCTGTTCCAAGCTGTGGGGTGCAAAACTGGGAGCCTGCCCTGGGTGTTGAAAAGATGTGACACTGCACCCAAATTCCACAAAGGGCCTAGAAGGCAATGTAAGTTTTCTGCCTCAGATCATTTCTTCAGGGTATCTCTAATGTCTACCACAAGAGAGGAGAAAGCAAAATCTCAAACTATCTAGACATTTGTAAGCCACGCAGCTATTTCTGTCTATAATTTACAATAATGCTGGGCTTATAAACAGCATAGGCTGGTTGTTTCTGCAAATAAAAGTCCACTGCTCAAAGGCAAAATATTTTTAAGATAAAGTACAATGAGAGTAAAGGAGGGAAGAGGGAGTGTTTCCCTGCTCCTTTTCTCAAACCATGTAAAAGCTGTTTTGTGAAATTAAGCTGGAAATATCGTAAGTGGGAAATGACCACAGAATAAATAAGAACCTTTCAGAATGGCAGAAAACATATGTTATTTATTTTCATTGTAAACAGAAGTGGCAGATTCAATCAGCAAGAAATATCAGATCATTATGACCATTTTAATCATATAAAAGGGGGGGGGTTCATACATTTTCTTTATGGTGCATTTAACAGCATTTTCAATTTCTCATGAAGAGAAGCCAATAACCTTTATTTACCAATATGCGAGAGATAAGCCAAAAGTATTCCTTTGACTGTTGAAAGGAACCAAAACCAAGGTGGAACAATTAAGTGTCTGTTCTGTTACCTTTTGCACTTTTCATAAACATATGGGAATAATTAAAATGCAGAGCATCTGAAAGATTTACAAACAGAGGTCACAATTCAAGACAGAGTCAGGCACAGAGGCCCAAGGATACCAAGAAAGGAGGGCACCATTTACAGAGTACAAGTGGTGGGGGAGAGACACACTTTCTCCTTATTCTGGACCCCAAGTGATAGGATTATTTAAGGACTATTTCTAACCAGCCTCCTGTTCTTAACCACTAAACAAAAACTGTTAGAAAGAATTAAATAGGCTCATATACAAGACCTGTGCCCATTTTACTTCAAGGGAGAGGGAGGTGTTTAGCATGTACAGATGATAGGAACGGAAGTAGGGCTTAATTTTTGTACATGTGGATATAAACTTGTAGCTTGTTTTTGTAATTTTATTGAATGGGCTTTTCATATTTGTACTCAGCTTGATTTACACTTGCATTGTATTCATTTTATATTTGTATTACTCCCTTTCTTCCCCATAATTCTTTTTTCTTTTTTTTCTTTTTAAAATTAGATTATAGTATTTGTTCTGTGAAAGGCCATGCATGCTGGTGATGCTATATGAAATAACAACAACAACTGATATACTGCATGAGCTCCTTAGTTATGAATGTATAAGGTCTCCTCGTTCACCCCCACAAGCCCACGCTAACAGTGAGCAGCCACACTGATTGAAAGAGGAGTGTTCAGCTGTTATCAGGACTCAAGGAGGATGACATTTCTGCTTTCTTCCCACCAGCAAGCAAGGCTGTGACAATCAAAAGCATGACTCCTTTCACTATTCCTCATTGCAACTTTGTTCGCAGCTGGGAGAGGGCAGAAAATGTCCTCCTTCTTGTGCCCAATCAGTAGCTTGGCAAGCCTGCTTTGCTTACTGTGACTGCTATCAGTTAAGGTGGGCTTGGAGGGTCATTTATCATAGAAATACTGTCAAGATCATGACTATATAGCCCTATTGAATACAGAGTTATGTTACATATCCATAACTGCAATACACAATACCTAGCCAGTAATAAAAATTACCAAAAAAAATTGAGGAAAGGGGAAAGGAGCAGCAATACCTCTGTTCCCGCACTTGGAAAAGTTGTGAAGTATTTTAAGTTTAAGTCACAGAATCCTCCAACCATCCTGGCCATTGACTATGCTGACTAGGGCATTCTGGGAACTGTAGTTCAAAAAGTAGTTTTACCAAGCTCTGCTTCCGCCCAGCTACCCTAAATTTTTGGTGAGGCTTTTGAATATCTTGGTAGTTCTGACATCACAGTGTTCTGAAATCAGTGCTAAGACTGGAATATCTGGAATTTTATTTGTTTGTTTGTTTATGTTATTGATATTCTACTCTTCGGCCAAAAAAAAAAAAAAATTGCCACAACAGTTTAAAAATTGTTAACATAGCAGTCCCCCTGTCCTCCCCTGCTTACAAGCTAAGACAGGACCCACAAGGAAAAGAGGATGGGAGTAGGAGAGTTCATGAAGAGTTTTAAAAATTGCAATTGAATGTAGAAATAAAACAACAAGGACTTACTGAGAGATCAGCTGCAAACAAAGGCTGGCAATAGGGCTGATCTGCCTATCTAATTGATATTCTTCTTATTGTTATTGTGAAGTTCTATATATGTGGCATAGGGGCTAAAGACAGAAGCTGGTCAAGAAATAGTTCTTTTTTAAAAAAAAGCTTAAGACCTGGAATCTACCCACTCCTGGCACGCTGTAAAAAATGAAAATTGTTGGGGCTTTTTACAGTTTTCATTTATCATTTCATCATTACTATATTATGTCTTATAGAATCATAGATTCTATAGAATCTATAGAGCTATAGAATCATAGAGCTAAAAGAGATCACAAGGGCCATCCAGTCCAACCCCTGCCATGCAGTCAAAGCACTCCTATGGCCATCCAGCCTCTGCTTAAACATCTCCAAAGAAGGAGAGTCCACCACACTCCAAGGCAGCATATTCCACTGCCGGACAGCTCTGACTGTCAGGAAGTTCTTCCTAACGTTCAGATTGAAATCTGGTTTTTGTTTGTTTGATTTCCCTGTATGTTACTTTGGTAGGATTTACCTTAAATCAAGTGTGGTCAAAGCATGGGTTGCAGGCCACATGTATCCTCCAGGGCAATTTTTGTGGCACCCAGAAACCTCCAACCCCTACAAAGCCGTCTGGGGTGTGGAGGACATTTCCACAACATCTAGAGTCCTGTTGGGCTCCTCAGGGGTCAGGGGTCAAACAAAATTTCAATAAAATTTTGGTAAATGTTTTCAACAGCTTTTTTTTTTGTGGCCCCAAAATGCCATCTAAAGGGGGGGGCATTTCCACTACCACATTTTGGTACTACCCTGGGCCAATTTAGACCCAGGAAAGGCCTTTTTTAAACAGAAAGTGAACAGGACATTACTTCCACTCATTTCCTATTGCTAAAAGAAGCCTCTTCTGAGGCTGAAGGCCCAAAATATGGTGAAAATGCCCCTCATTCCCTACAGAGCAATTGGGGCAAATATTATTATTTTTGCAGGAGGAGGTACTGCAGGGATACAATACTCCAAGGTGCCAGTGGGGGGCTAATGCTGTCCCTACCCTTCCCTAGTTGCTCACCTCTCCCCTAAATTGTGATTTGTAAGTCAAATCAATAGATCAAAATAAATAAACTATACTTTAAATAACCACAGTTAATATTTTGTAATATATGGAGCCAAACCTAGGTAGCTTGCATGCAAAAGACAGGGCTGTAGGTCAATCAGCTTTTTAGAGGGAGAAGAGATTGTAGAGGCAACATTCAACTCAGTGACTCGTGCTTTTTGTTGATGCATTGACCATGGATACTTATAGCAAGATCAAGGAGAGGAACCATGCTCACACATCACTGTTTGCATCTCCATCTGGTCATCTAAGGCAGGATCACAGCTACAGTTGACTGAATCAGTCTATATACTGTTCATGTCAGTTCCACATGCATTGAAGTCTGCTTCCTCCAATTCTCCAAATCAATCTGTAATTTAAAAAAGAAAATCAAGTGTACAAAAATTTGCATGTATTTTTGATCAGATCTTTGAACTGAATTGGACAACTTGTCCCTTTCTCCTCTACCACTGAAATCCTAAGGTTTTGGGTCTTGGCTTAAATAGCCATAAGCCTGGATTGGCTGTGTCCAAGGTGTATAGGACATGGCTGACAGCCAAAGTGGTCTAAAAATGAGATTTTTACACAATAGTTCATCAAATCCAACCAGATAGCATGGCCAGTACTATATTAGCTGGAGGAGTCTGGGAATGGTAGTCTACCCCCCCCCCAAAAAAAAAACCCCTCTGGGTAAGCTTTTGAAACCAGAACTTGCAGAGATTTTGATGACTTTGGGAGAAGCCTAATCAAGGTACTACCAGAATATAGGTTTTGGAATTTCTTGTATGGTCAGCTTGTTGTTGTGTGCCTTCGGTTCATTTCCAGCTTAATGGCTACCCTGTAGCAAACACATCCTGCATTTTCTTGGCAAGATTTATTCAGAGGAGGTTTGCCATTGTCTTCTCCAGGGCTGACAGAGTGTCACCAAGTGGGTTTCCATGGCTGAAGGGGGATTTGAACTCCGGCCTCCCAGAGTCCTAGTACCACACTCAAACCACTACTCAATGCTGGCTCTTTAACACAGATACTGCACTTGTAATTCCAAAAAGTATCTGTTCAAAGGTGAGTTATTCCTGTGTGTCTGCAGACATGCTGATGGCTGTGTTTTCACATATCCGTCTAGCTTTCCCTGATAGCTGCTGAATCATGAATGCATGAAACATATTCCAAAATGATCATTTAGAAGGATAATTGTAGAGAAGAGGCAATGTGATACTTAGAAAGTAGTCAGCTGAAGTCAAATCCATACATAACCATCAGGTTTTTGGAAGTCTCTTTTAATTTGCTCTTTAAAGAATTTGGACTGGAAGCAGGCAATGTAGCAAACAGAAAAATAGACAGCATTCATGTGTAGCAGATTCCTCAGCTTGGGAAATATTGTGTCAGACTGAAGGAAAGCATCGTAACTTTTTCTGTCTGATTAGATTGGTGCATTTCCTCTGATATTATGATTCCAGTGTATCCTGGTTTAAGAAACTCTTTATGTGGCATCTTGTATGAAGAGAAACGTAATCTTAAGCAGATGTATAACATTTTATCCTTTAAGGCCAGTAATACAGCTGGAGAATTTTCAGAAAGGACTTTTTCATTCCTTCCAGTGGAGTGGAGGGGGGGTTGACAACCAGGTCTCCTCAGCAGTTCTGCGATACTCTTTGTGCGTGTGTGGTCTCTCAAGTACTTTGGTGATAAGGGTAATTTCCCTCTACAATGGAACATTTCATTACAGAAAATGAGGAATTCTTTTCCAGAAAAACAATACAGGCAAAAATAAGCAGAAAGAAATGCTCTCTATTGAAAAGAATAGGAATGATGTATTGTAAAAGAAGGGCATTCTTTCCCCTATCATAGCTGGCTTACAAGTTCATGGACAGGTTTACCTCAGTCAACCAAGCCAATGTGCTCTTGGGTCTTACTTTTTAACAAAAAAAGTTTTGTAACACAGGCAGAAATAACATGGAAAGAATAGGAACAGGTACCATACCATGAAAAAAGAAGATGATTTCAACAGGTCTCAGCAAATGTTTTATTCAACATGCGCATTTAAACAATATGTGCATGCGAAGTGAAACAATCAGGTTAGGTAAGCCCTGCATAAATTAACAAAACCTTTTTGAACCTTCTAGAAACCACTTGAAGGCTTCTTCTAAAATGCATCCTGGGACAACTTTTTCTTTCGCCAGCCTCCACTTTTCTTATGATTTCCATGTTGGTACCCAAAGTTTTTGTTTGTTTTTTTAACATGCTGTGGGGAGCACGTTCTTTTCTCCCTATTTTGCTGTTCGTGCCTGCTCAGTAAAGGATTCTGGAGGCAACTACTGTTTACTTTGCCTGTTCTAGGCAGGCCTACATGGCTACACTAGAAGCAGCTAAAACAGAATCCTACTCTTTTGCAACTCAAGATTTGTTTATTGCCTTGTTTATTGCAGATATACTGCTGCATCCCAACACTGGAAGCCTGTATTTCTCCAGCCTTCCTTCACCACCCTCCCCGTGCTGATGCTGCTAAAAAGAATCCAGATAGATAGAGGATGAGGAAGAATGGCAGTATTGGAGGGCATTAAAAGTCCTTGAAAAAATGAGCTCTGTTGTCAGAGGCTTTGTTAACTAAGCCATGGTTGTATGACAGATCAGACCAAAGTTCTCACTAATCCAGGATTTTGCTGTCCATAGCAGCCATCCTGATGCCCCCAGGAAGCTCACAAGCAGCACATGAGTGCAATAGCACTCTCTGGCTCATGTTCCTTAGCAATTGGATTCCGCTGTGCTAGATGACTGATGGCTCAATATGTGGAACTGTTTCCATTGGTAACTATTGTTTCAGAGGTGTGATGAAACTGTGATTGATGCTGTTAAGTATGTGACTCTTGGGCCCTTTCCACACCGGGCTATTAAAACAGCACAGAGTGACCTCTGATGGAGGTCTTCTGCACCGTGGAATGGACTGGGGTGGACTACTTTTTGTAGTTCCGCACCTCAGTCCGCTCCGGAGCGACCAGACTCTTTTAAGAGGTTTTTAAAAAGTACAGAGCACGTGACCCCATGTCGCTCCATCGCGCGCTCCGGTGCAGATTTGCAGGCACGCACTAGTGCGTGCCTGCAGATCTGCCAGGGGCGGGCTTTAGGCTGGCGAGCTTCTCCAGCCTCCACCAACTGGAAGCCGCCGTTTTGGATGCCGGAGCAGTGCGGAGCGACGAGCTAGCACTGCTCCTCGTCAGGACGGACCCACCAAAAAGCTGGTGAGTAGCGGCAAGGAGCGTTTCCCTCGCCACATGCGGAAAGGGCCTTAGATATGGAAAGACTTTGGGTTTTTTTGTCTTGTGGAAGATGGAGGAGGAGGCAAGGAATGTTCAACAGGAAGTTTTTTATAGACTTTTCAAGTGTTTGGTTACAAGCATGGGGACATCTATCATTTTTACTCCCTCTTACATTCCAGTTTTGCAACTTCTGATCAAAATTTAAGTGACAATTGTAATCCATACCTATTGGGTGGGAAAATCTGTCAGTTTTGCTTTCTGATTCTGATTTTCTACCATCCAAGAAATTCTGGCCACAATAAACTAAACAATATTCTGACCCATTCCTACAGGATGGGAAAATTTGTCATTTTCTATCATACTTTAATTTGAAATTTTTAGTTAATTTGGATCAAAAAGAAAACTGGAACAAAACAAGCAGATTTTGTATATTTTTGTAAAATCTCAATAATCCACATATTCTGAATTTTTTTAAAAAAACACAATTCTTAAGAGCTTTTTCTATGTCTTTGATTTGGGAATCCTAGCTGCAATGCTAGGAAGTAACATGGGGATCCTTTCTGTGAGAGTTCAATCTCTGCTTATGTAACAAAAATGCAACTTTAATTTCCCTATCAAAACATGCTTGCTTGAAGAGTCAGCTCCACATAACTGAAAACTTTGAATAAACAAAGTGAAGCTGCAGTTTGAAACTACAATGCATCGGGAGAAATTGTTGAGTTTGTTTCAAATAGTTGAGTTTGAAATCCGTTAAGGAAGAATTTATGGCAGGACTCCAAACCAGATATGGGGTCTATTTCGTTTCACTGACTTTTGTGGTACTCCCAATGTTCAACAAATTTGTTTCCAAACCCCCTATTTTATCATCTGAAAGCAACACAGTTGCAGAACCAAACAAGACACAAATCTATTTGGAGGCAGAAGCATGAGAATTTCAATTAACTGATGTTTATATGTCTCACAAGCTGCTGGGTCCACTTTTTTGTTGTAAACCATGTCCATATCTTCTTTTGACCCACTCGCCTTTGGCATACAGTGCTTGTAGGGCTGTGCAGAAAGGAATGTGCTCCTCAGGCTGAAAAGGATTCCTTATCTTGGGTCTAGAGACAGTAACCCACAACCATTAGCATGAGTGACCCATCAACACTGCAGTTTAGAATACCTGTTTGGGTAGTAAAGGATTCTGTGAAGTACAGGACTGGCTCTAACTACCAAGCTAGATTTTATTTCTTTGTAATGTTGTGTGTCTTCCTTCTTATGGTGACCCTGAGGCAAATTTATCACAGAGTTTTCTTGGCAAGATTTGTTTAGAGAGGGTTTGCCTTTGCCTTTGAGGCTGAAAGAGTATGATTTGCCCATGGTCAACCAGTAGGTTTCCATGCCTAAGCAGGGATTTGAACTCTGGTCACTAGAGTCGTAGTCCAATTGAATATGCAGATTGTCACTTCTCCATAATAGCCTGCCTATTTGTCTTTTTTGACACTGTTCTGCTCTGCTGGATAGTGGCTCTGGCCTCACAACTTGACCTGCAGAGGTTCTTGGTTCCCAAGAAGGTTTCAGCTTCACAGAATCTTATGCCTCTTGGCAGCAGAACAATGGATGTGTTACTCGTGACCTGTTGAGTTGCATTAGATAACGCTTCCCTAACTTTGTTAGGGAAAGAAGCCATGGCCCTGAGTTTGCAAGGGCTTAACAGGGCTGTTAATAACAGGACATTTGGGAGATCTCTCATTCATAGGTCTGTCAGAAGTCAAAGCTGACTTGATGGCAATTAACAACAACAACCATTTTGTTAGCACTTGTTCACATCTGTCCTAGGATACTTGATATAGAAAGAGAATTTGTTCATTGATCCCATCAAATGCTACTAAATTTGCAGACTGTAAAACTGAGGGGCCATCTGAGCTGGTGGAGGAACTTTTCTAACATGGACCATTCAACTTTGTCGTATATTAAGGACCATTCTAAAGTAAAATTGACTTCCCTCTTTTGGATCTTGAGAGCTTGTCTCACAAAATTCCAGGTGTAGTGACCTTATAGCTTCAGTCAATGGTTGGTGACCAAGCTTTTCCTGCAAATGCCTCATTCTGATAACTATGATTGAGGAGTAGGGGAATAGTAGCCACGTTGAAACTCAGGATTTTTGTTCAGGGAGGAATCTTCCTCCTAAAGTCCCTATGGGAACAGAGGAAAGGGCGTGGATGTTAGTCACCAGCAAATTGATGCAGTGATGAAGCTCCTGTAAATCTCATATGCACACATCTCTGAAATTTGTGCCCACCCCAGTTGCACAGCGACACGGGAGTGGGGGGAGTGATTTGCCCTGGGCAGCACTGTTTTTGGGGCGTCCCAGCCCATAGCCATGCCCCCGCATGCCCTGGCCATGCCCCCACACACAGTGGCCACGCCCCTCATACCATAACCCCCTCCCCTTCCTGCCCCCCTCCACACAGTCCAAGCTCCAGCACTGGCCCATCCCCACTGCTAAAATGCAAAAGAAGGGAAGTGGTTTCACACTGGTTTTATTCCAAAATCAGCTCATACTTTCAATGGCTTTATCATGGGACATCTTTATTTGCTGTTGTAGTATCAGAAGGATATTTCTTCATTTGATTATAGTTTGGTTTACTTTCTGATTGTACATGGTTACCATTTCAATCTTTGCATATGCAAGGAAAATTACATGGAGCCTTCATGGTATTATAGTTTTTTTTTCAGCATATATATAATGCCTAAGTGATCTTCTCTTCCCTTGATATATATGTAATGCCTAAGTGATCCTCTCTTCCCTTAACTTTGTTGCACTGATATGAAATTCACTCGTGTTAGCCTATGTCCCCAACTTAGTGAAGGTGTAATTCTTCACTAATTTCATTCTCAGAGAAGGCAATAAGGAATTTTAGAATTTTTCTTGTTACTACAAGAAAGTATTTCAAAACTACAGAATTTTTGAAGATTATTTGCAGTTGAAGTCTTATGCTGTGCAAAATTCAGATGTTTTGAATTTGAGGTTTTTTGTTTTTGTTTGTTTTGTTTTGTTTTTTGCATTTTCAGGGCAGAAAGTAACATTTCTGTGCCAATATATTTTATGTATAGAAAATGATTGTTGTGCAGAAAATGCTTTAGTTTGGAACTTTTTCTGCACAAAATTTGCACATTTTTTGTGCAGAAAACAACATTTTCTTTTTTTTAATGTATTTATTAAAAATAGAGAGAAGAAAGGGTAACACACCAACAAAAAATAAGCAATTATACAAAAACTCAAAAATACAGGTACAAATACAGAAAAGAAAACATAACTGCTTACGCACATATACCTTGACATAAACGTATACATTGAAAAATTATATTTAAAAAATAGCTTTCCCCACTTGATGGAAGTATAGCTAACATTTTTTTAAAAAAAAATCTCAATTCATACCTCTTCTGAATTCGAAAAGGGAGAAAACTAAATATAAATGTAACATAGTATAAGTATAAATGTAATATAAATGTAATCACATAATTCTCACCTCAATCCCTTTAACCTAATTACACCATTTAGGCTAAAAAAAAAAAAGTGAACATATGAGAAATACACACGAGTCTTTGCATCTTCCTAATTACTAAGAAACAGAATACAAGGTCCCAAATTTAAATATGTAAACTCTGTTAATAATCTCCATTTGCTATGGACCACTTCCAATATCCATCATCTCCCAGGTATCAGACTCCTTGAGATTCCTTCTAATAGACAATCAGCAAATAATTTAAGTATAAGGTAATTAACAATCAAATCCAGGTACATTATCAATTCCATTCTTTGTCTGCAAAAAATCTTTGAGCGGGGCCTAATCTCTGCAGAATTTGCTATTCAGTTTACCATCCAGAATATAAGTAAGCTTGTCCATTTCAGCTATGCCTGTCAATTTCTCCACCCACTCTTCTACTGTTGGAATAGCACTTACTCTCCAATACCTAGCAAATACTATCTTGGCTGCCATAACCATGTGCCAAATCAGTCTTTCAAGATCTCTTTCTTCCTTTTTCTCCAGTTTCAACACGCCCAACAGGAAGAATTCTGGTTTCAGTTCAGTTTTTATCTTCAAAATCTTTGCCTTGTGGATTTTATTTTCATGCACTCTTTTTTGGCTTTACTGCACTCACACCATAGGTAATAGAATGTTCCAGTCTGCTTGTTACACTTCCAACATGTATTTTTGGAACCTTTGTACATTTTAGCTATTCTAGCTGGTGAGAGATGCCATCTATGCATCATTTTTAACAGGTTTTCTTGGAGATCAAAGACCTTGTATAAGTTAAATTGTTTCTCCAGATCTTCTCCCAGTCTTCCAATAAAATATTATGTCCAAGATCTTTGGCCCATTGTATCATACAGTCTTTAACAGTCTCTTCTTCCAGGTTTAATCTCGATAGCATTACATACAGTTTAGAAAGCAATCCTTTTTCTTCTTTGAGTAAACATTCTTCAAATTGTGTCATCTTCAAATCCACACCTTTAACATTAAAGTCTTCTTTAAATTTGTTAACTACTTGCAAATGAGGGAACCATTGAATGTCTATACCTTCTTTCAACAATTGCAGACTTTCTTTCATTTGGTAAGAGTCTCCTGGTTTTTTTCAGAAGGTCTTTATAAGTTAACCAAACACCATATTTCCTTAATTCTTTAATAGAGAGGGCTTTCAAAGGAGACAGCCAGGATGGCAACTTAGAGTAAAATACCCATTTGTATTTATCTCAAACCTTATATAAAGTTTTGTGAATAACGTGATTTAAAAAAGATCTCTGGACACTTGCCTTATTGTACCAAAGAAAGGCATGCCAGCCAAAATGCAGATCATGCCACCCTAATAGCATTTTCTTTATTATCTTTACAAGATAAATATTTTTGATTTTTTTCAGATATTGTCTGTGCTGTTAGTCACCAAGATTATAACTTTTGTCAAACATTAATACAGATAACAGAGAGACACTTAACATGAACTGTAGTGATTACTCATCTCTTCTGGTTGGCAAACCAATAAAAAATTGTCCATGGCTCCGGCTCTTTAATGCAATTGTATGAAATCTTTTGGAAGTTCTGGGAACTTCAGGGCTTGGTAATAATCACAAAGGTTAAAAAAAAAAGAGAGAGAGAGAAGTACAGTTTTAAGGAAAAAGTTAGTCAGTGGGGGGATCACTGTTCTCCATTGAAGAATCCACTTCCTTCTGAGGCCATTTCCACACTACACTCTTGTAGCGTGATTATTCCACTTTCAATATCCTATGGAGTCCTGAAGTTTGCAGTTTAGGAAGGGAACAGCCAGCCCCTCCCTAAACTGCAAACCCCAGGATTCCATAGGATATTGAAAGTGGGATAATAGTACTATAACAGTCTAGTGCAGAAATGGTCTGAGGTTGAAGAGGGGTGTGCAAACATAAATGGCAAGAGAGATCTTGTTCTCATTCTGTAAATGTATTACACATTTCCAGTAAGGGCTGACATGCTAGGGCAGGTCTTATGAATCAGTGCTACTATACTGCCTCTCTACTAAGTACTATAAAAGTTCCTGAAATGAATGACACATGTTTGATATTATTCTGTGGCTGAGCTTATCAGGTGGCCCAGAAAGTGACAATATTTGGAGAACTTATATTACTTTCATAACACAGTTCAGTGAAATTTCTTTCCTAAAGTAGCAAATAGGCTACGTTAAGATACTTTAAAATACCACAAGATAAAAAAGGCCAGTAAAGAGCGGCTCTCTGTGTGTGAACCTGCAAGTAGAGCACCATGTATATATGATATGTGGATGCACTGTCAGCATTAGAGAACTATGGGAATGGTCTAAATGTCAGTATGAGAAACTGGGGAAGATGGGGCCAAACACAGGAACAATATGTGATTGTTTCAGCTATGTGTTCTTAGAGTGTGGTTATGGGCTTAGTTGATGTAGGGCATTGGAATGCCCCTTCCCCAATGTTTTAGATTTCAACTCCTATACTTCCCCAAAGACATGCATGGCCAAATGGGAAAGGACTTCTGCAATGCGCTCTACATAGGGCTACCCATGTGCTTAGTTCGGAAACTTCAATTAATTCAGAACATGGCAGCCAGGTTGGTCACCAGAAGATCTAAAACTGACCACATAACACCTATTCTGAAGTCTTTACACTGGCTGCCTATTAGTTTCCGGGCACAGTACAAGGTGTTGGTTTTTACCTTTAAAGCCCTTCATGGCTTGGGGCCAGCCTACCTGTGGGATCGCCTTCTCCCATATAATCCGCCCCGCACACTAAGGTCCTCTGGGAGGAATTTACTGCAGCCAATCAGAACTAGGTTGGCTGCGGTTACCCAGAGGACCTTTTCTTCTGTCACTCCCAAGTTATGGAATGGCCTGCCAGAGGAGACCCGGCACATCACCAGTCTTGACCGCTTTAAAAAAGCAGTCAAGACTGTTCTCTTCCGACAGGCCTTCCCAGACTAGTGTTCCACCGCCTCTCATCAATTGTCCTTTTGTTTTTAATTTTGTTTTAATTCGTTTTTAATAATTAATGTGTTTTAGGGGGATAGAAGGGTTGGTGGGTGGGGAGGATGGGGTACATTTTAATGTTTTAATGTATTTATATATTCCTGTAATGCCACCTCGATCCACTGGGAGAGGCGGGATAAAAATAAATAAATATTATTATTATTATTATTATTATTATTATTATTATTATTATTATTATTATTATGGTAATGTGAAGTTTGAACCATCTGCAGGACCAAATCTTCGCTTCTTCTGCTGTAAGGCATAGGAGCTACCGGGATGAGCCAAATTCCATTGGGGTGGAGTTTTAGGTGAATGGAATGGACATGAGGAAGAAATGGGAAATAAAGGTATGTCTTCATAGCTGTCAGTTGGTGACAGAATAAGGAGAAGGATAAAGCAGAAGAAAGTTAAGGAAGAAATACTGAGGTGTTTGCTCTTGGGCACAATAGGATGAAGTCAAAGGGCGCTTTGCAAATCAAAGGTTGCGGGGGGATTACTCTAGCATGGGATTCCCTTTTCTCTTCATGTGTGAATGTTTATGTTTAAGAAGGACAAAGTATGAGAAGCAGCTTCCCTTCTTGAACAAGAAGTTGGTTCTTTGGGAGTTCAGTTCTTCTCTGCTACAACCACTATAAGCTAGCTGTTCATCCTGGAGGACCTCTTGCGTTCTCCCTAAAGGCTATTTTGAGAAGGCTGGGACTTTATCCAGCTGCTGCTATCCAGCTGCCTCCTAAGCCTGATGCTCAGTTATGGAGGGGGGATAAACACCTTGCTACTTGAGGCTGTTGGGGAGTTAAATGATTGGTATTTTATATAGATGTATTAAGGGAAGTACTATAGGGAGGGGGAATTATCTCCCACCATTAAGGAGTTGAATTGCTGCTTGCTTTCCTCAAATCCTGATGAGGAAAGAAGGGGACCTTGAAACCTTCCCATGAAAGTTTAAACCTGCCTTTTGGTTCTTGTGTAAACTTTTGAGAATGACCTTTTCAGAAACACAAATCTTTATCAAATTGTCTTGATCTTCTGTATGCTTTTAAAATTATTTTGCTTTGCTCTAGGCTAGTATTGGGTGACATTTGTTATGTCTTGCAGCAGCCCGGCTTTGCTCACTGGCAAATTTCGAGTTATTTCGTATGAGTTTGGAAGAGAAAGCTGACCTCCAAAATTACCTGTTGTTAAAAGACTGGTGGGAAAAAAACCCAGAGAACAGTAGACTAAAGTGTACCTAATAGAGAGAGTTTATATTTTCTGTGTATCTGGATTATGTCTCCTGGCAGAGATATACAAGTCCTTAACTCACAAATCTCCATGGGCAGAAGTGTAATAGCTGTACATAGATGGTTGGATCACTCTGGTTAGTCAATATAAAATTCTTTACATTCTCTAGCAATAAAACTCAGATTTGTTTCTTTATATTGTTAACACAAGCACAAAGCGTTTTCCATAAGCAGGAAAAAATGACTAAATATGATAGTTAAGTTTGACCAGACCTTTTTCAAAATATTGAAATCTGCACAGAATAGGAATATAATTCTTCACTAAGCTTCTTCTCCAAGATAGTGATAGTTAATTTCTTCCCTACGAGAAAGTCTTTGAAAACCACATCACTTTTTAAAGCTATTTACAATTCTAGACTTATTCTGTGCTAAATTTGCACATGGTTATTTTGTGCAGAAAGCAGCATTTTCTACATAGGAAACAGCATTTTCTGCATAGAAAGTAACATTTCAACACAGAAATAATTATTCTTGCACACAAAAAATATTGCTTTAAATGCCAAAAATGCTGTTTTTATGCAAGTCAACCATGTGCAAATCTTAGGCAGAATAATTCCCTGTTACAGTATTTTCTATGCAGAAGGCAGGTTTTTCTGGGCAAGATTTAATATTTCTATATTGAAATACTATTTTCTATGTAGAAAATGCTGTTTCCTGCACAGAAAATCCTGTTTCCTATGCTAAGCAACCATGTGTGAATTTTGCTGAGAAAAAGTCCAAAACTGCAAAGATTTTTATCAGTCCGAGATCCTTCTCATCATGGTTTCTCGGCACATGAAAAAACTTGTTTTTTGACTGTTTTCTGATTATTTTCAAATATTCTTTCCATTTCTAACACAAAATGATTCTCATGACAAAATCCCCCAAAATGCATGCCATCTATTCGGGTGGGGTCACTATTGCTCTAATAATGGCTAGGATATCAGATTGCTCTAGTTCTGGCTTCTGTACCAGTCATGGTTTTCCCATCCACCTCCAAGCCCTTTTTCAGAATCAGAGCTACTATGAGGCAGAGTGATGTTCTGGCCTCAGGCAGCAGATCTGAGGGGTCATGTAAAGACAATGAATTAATTATCTGTTATTGTTGTATTGGTACTTCCAATCAGAGGGAAGAAGTAGTTGTGGGATTTTTTGTCTCAGGTGTCAAAATAACTTGCGTGGCTTTGAATACTTGACAAGAGTGAAGGCAGCATTATCTGCTTCTCTGCCTCAGGAAGCTAGATGTTCTGTGCTGGCCCTCCCCCTTCTGTTCATTCCACAGAATGGCCATAACTTCAGCCATTTCCACACTACATTGTTATAGTGCTGCTATTTCACTTTCAACATCCTGTGGAATTCTGGGATTTGTAGCTTACTGAGGCCAAAGAACTCCCTGGCTGAGAATTCTAAATGCCCCTCCCTCAACTGCAAACCCCAGGATTCCATAGGATCTTGAAAATGGAATGATAGCATTGTAACAGTGTAGTGCAGAAATGGCCTTCATGTCAGAGCTTTCTATTAAAATAGCCACTCATTGCCTAGGTTGAAATTCCATTTGACTGAGTATTTGTCTTCTGTAAAATCTCAAGATCTGGAGAGAAGCCACAAAGACTTCCTGCCAAAAATAGTGACATTTCTCAGAGGAATTTACACATGCACACAGGGAATTTTTAAAATAATTGTTACCTAGGGGTCCATTCTCCCACTCAAAAAATTCGTCAGCGGAAGCTTCTCCATTGCATACTGTCCTTGCATTCAGATTATGTTGAAAGTTATTTGTAAAAAAAAAAAAAGTTTGTACATTTGCAAACATTGTATATACAATTTGCACACATCAATATCCTGGCATTTTTTTTAATTATTCTGCCCACCACCAGAAACTATCTGAATTAAAAAGTGGAAAAATCCCCAATACTCTTACAAAAATAGGTTTAAAAACACAACTGATCTGGAATTGCAAGAGACATACATTTGGATATTATTTTTATTTTTGATTTGTACTGACTTGCAGAAGGCATTGAACCAGAGGCAGGATCATATGGTTCATGGATTAAATTGTGTGTGTCCATTTGTCTCCATTAAGTCTCTAAAAGTGAGGACTGTATGTTCATTTAGAAACATAATTGTTACTTTTAAAATGCCTTGTACACATGTGCACATATACATACTTCTTAGAACATATGGCCACTCATACACAGAAAGTTGTAGATCTTATTGAACTTTTTAAAATTTCTTCTAGAAGTGTTGCCTGACTAAGACCTTCCACCTAATGCGTTTCACTTTTTCACTTATATTTCTGTTTCCCTTAAACTCCATACAGATCCATTCTTCCCAGATTGACATCTGACAGTGACTTGAGGTTAAAATGAAAACAATATGCCAATTTTATTTCCTCCATTACTTCAATGTTTTAAATCTCAAAATCCTTAGTGAAGAAACTTGCAGATTTTTTTTTTGCCAATTTCCTACCAGAAACAAACCAATTCTGAGCCAAATTCAATAGGCACTGCTATTCACAGTATGATAATGTTGTACCTGTTTGCCACATAAGAACAAGGAACCTGTTAGAAATCAAAGCAGGCACCATCAGAAACACAACGATCTAACCTTTAAGACAGAAATACTCAAAGTTTACTCTTGATTTTAGATGTTTACACCTCAATTGCCCTGATTAACAGTTCTGTCTGTTTCGCTTTCCTATCCATTCAGTTAAACAAGAACAAGACTTAAATCTCCATCCAATTAATCAAGAAACTTGCAAATTTTGGGAAGTTGTTATTTATGAATAAATGAACTCAGGCTTGCCAGAGACATCAAAAACAATAAAAAGGGCTTTTTAAGATATGTCTGCAGCAAAAGGAGAAAGAAGGAAATGATAGGATCACTGTGTGGAGAAGATGACCAATTAAAAACAGGGGGAAGAGAGAAGGCAGAACTACTCAACATGTTCTTTGCCTCAGTTTTCTCCCAAAAGGATAGAAGTACTCAACCTGGGAGGTGGGGAGCAGGTGAGGAAGCAAAGGGAATGCAGCACAGAATAAGTAGAGAAGTAGTACAGGAATATCTGGCTAAACTAGATGAATTCAAGTCTCCAGGGCCAGATGAATTACATCCAAAGACATTAAAAGAACTGGCAGAAGTCATTTCTGAACCACTTGCAATAATCTTTCAGAACTCTTGGAGAACAGGAGAAATCCCAGCAGACTGGAAGAGGGCAAATATCATCCCCATTTTCAAGAAGGGGAAAAAAGAGGACCCTAATAATTATTACCCAGTCAGCCTGACATCAATATCAGGAAAGATCCTACAGCACATCATTAAACAGTCAGTTTATAATTACTTAGAAGGCAATGCTGTAATCACTAAAAGTCAACATGGATTCCTCAGAAATGAGTCATGCCAGACTAATCTTATCTCTTTTTATGATAGGGTTACAAGCTTGATAGATGAAGGGAATGCTGTAGACATGGCATATCTTGACTTCAGTAAGGCTTTTGACAAAGTTCTCCATGACATTCTTGCAAAGAAACTAGTAAAATGCAGGCTGGACAGGGCTACTGTTAGCTGGATTTGTAATTGGTTGACCAACCGAACCCAAAGGATGCTCACCAATGGCTGCTTTTCATCCTGGAGAGAAGTGACTAGTGGGGTGCCACAGGGTTCCATCCTGAGCCCAGTGCTACTCAACATCTTCATCAATGACTTGGATGAAGGAGTAGAGGGCATGCTGATCAAATTTGCAGATGACACCAAATTGGGAGGGGTTGCTAATACCCCAGAGGACAGGATCAAATTTCAAAATGACCTGGACAGATTGGAGAGCTGGGTCAAAGCTAACAAAATGAATTTGAAGAGAGACAAATATAAGGTCCTACACTTAGGCAGAAAAAATGGAATGCACAAATATAGGATGGGAGAACGCATGACTGGATAGCAGTACTTGTGAAAGGGATCTAGGAGTCTTGGTAGATCACAAGTTGAACATGAGTCAGCAGTGTGATGCGGCAGCCAAGAAAGCCAATGCAATTCTTGGTTGCATCAATAGGAGTATGGTGTCCAAATCGAGGGAGGTAATGGTACCACTCTATTCTGCATTGGTTAGGCCTCATTTGGAATACTGTGTCAAGTTCTGGGCACCCCAATTCAAGAAGGATATCGACAAGCTGGAATGTGTCCAGAGGAGGGCAACCAAAATGGTGAAGAGGCTAGAAACCATGCCCTATGAGGAACGGCTTAGGGAGCTGGATATGTTTAGTCTGCAGAAGAGAAGGTTAAGAGGGGACATGATCGCCATGTTTAAATATTTGAAGAGATGTCATGTTGAGGAGAGAGCGGGCTTGTTTTCTGCTGCTCCAGAGACTAGGACAAGGAACAACAGATTCAAGCTGCAGGAAAGGAGATTCAACCTGAACCTCAGGAAGAACTTTCTGATGGTCAGAGCTGTCCGGCAGTGGAATATGCTCCCTTGGAGTGTGGTGGAGTCTCTTTCCTTGGAGGTTTTTAAGCAGAGGCTGGATGGCCATCTGTTGGGAATGCCTTGATGTGTGTTCCTGCATGGCAGGGGGTTGGACTG
Organism: Ctenosaura bakeri; assembly: GCA_948474755.1. Lineage (NCBI taxonomy): Eukaryota > Metazoa > Chordata > Lepidosauria > Squamata > Iguanidae > Ctenosaura > Ctenosaura bakeri. The sequence goes on along the minus strand of CAOLHI010002768.1, from coordinate 130,313 downwards.
GATGGCCCCTGGGGTATCTTCCAGCTCTATGATTCTATGAAATAAAGAACAAGTGAAATTCTCACCCATCCCTAGTTGTGGTACAAGATGATAACTGTTTCCTGTGGCATCATTCTATGCAGCAGCAGTAAGCACAATTGAATACAAGGAGGCCTGCTGTGTCCTTTTCCATTTGATTATTCCCTCTAAAGAAAGAGCCCATCACCACCAACAGCCCCATTACTGGCCCAGCCCATACAAAGCTGAATAGGATTGGAATGCCTAGGCACTGCCCTGCTATGAGTGCTAGATATTGAGAGGACTTTATCTATCTGGGGGAAAAAACCTTTTCAACCCCACTCAAGATATTCCACCAAAATCTTAATAGAATACCTTCCTTTAAAGTTCCTTCACAGTGACCAGGGCCTTCCATCCCCTTGTATTTTGTTTTAGACTGTGAATGAATGATCTTGTTGACTGACAACTCCTGAAGCTCTAGATGACATAGCCAATGATAAAGAATACTGAGGTGTTAACAAGCCATAAACCCCCACATCTTGATTATGGTTTAATTGGCACAATATGATTTAATTGGCAATACATATTAACTGGCATAAATATAAAACATGCCCTGCCCAGGCTGAATGGCAGAGCTGGACAAAAGGAAAAGACTGGCCAAACATGTGCACTGTGAGTTAGGTCAGAAAGCACCTCTATGCATAGCCAAGTCATAGCCAAGAAATCACCAGAAACTCCAGTGATAATAGGTTTACAGCTAGGCTTGACAACTCTACCTTTTAGACAATAGCATCTGGGAGATTCCCACCATACTATGGATTGTTCTAACTCCTTTTCCTCTGACCAAGCAAACTCTCCTTCTGTCCCAAAACCTGTCCAACAAGCACTGAGCTATCAGAGTGACATTAGCCCTTTGTCACCTAACGCTAAGACCATTAGCCCATTCCAGACTCCATTGTCCACTCAGCAAAATCCATTGTTTACCTGTCTGGAGAGCCATTCACACCCTTGCCCTCCAGGCAGAAATCGGGTATATAAACCCCTAGTTTTGGCCAGTCAACTTGCAATACACCAATTGCTGGTAGCCACTCTGCTGCTCTGATTCCCAATTATGTACTGTACTTAGACTTGCATCTAAGCCACACCACTGCTTCTTCACTGCACTTCTGGATTAGTAACTATCACCCACTTCACCTTGAAATCTCACTATCCAAAACTTTCCTCCCTTTTCTTTTAGTTAGCCTCATGTGATTGTGTGACTGCTTAGATCTTGTGTATATGATTGCAATTCCCCCAAAAAACACCATCAAGCTTACTTTTGGGTCTCTAGCTGGTTCTTCCCTGCAGAAGTAATGGTAAATATTGATGTCAAAGATCTCGTTAGGTTACCCCCCTCGTTAGACCTCCTATTTTGATCTAATAATTTCCCACTGTTTCACAGACGTACTGGCATTGCAGGTAGGCCTCTGAATCACCCATCTGAAGGGCTGCTCTTTTGCTGATTCTTGCTTTAAGCACTGGAGTAAACTCTGGGAAGAGGACATATCTCCCAGCATTCCCTAAAATCTATAGTCTTCTGTCTATGTCTTTGAAGTGGTTTCTATAATTGCAAGGATCTCTCAAGCTTCTGGTGCCTTAAACTCAGACCCACAACCATCATCTGACTATTGAAATAAATAAACAAGCGGGAGAGTAGAAAATGGAGTTTTACTACAGAAAAGGGTCTATTTAACACATTTTAATAACTGTAATCTTTCAATAGTTATGATTCTATCCATAATTGAACCAAGCAATAAAAACAATACACTTGGTTGTGAATTTCTAATATTTCTCTGTAGTTGGAAGCCTTCTTCACTCTCTGAGGAGGTTTCTGAGAATGAATAATTACTAGGTGTCTCCTCTCTAATGAAGACAAATGCCATATCATATTACTACACAGTACTCTTCTAATTCAGTGGCAAAGGCTGGGATTCTTCTGTGCTTTGATGAGCACAAAGCCAACCCAGATAGGTAGCTGCTATTGCACTATTGCCCAATTACATAACCAAGTTAAGTGTCAGTTTGCTGCTGAAAATAGGGCTCAGGAGTAAAACATAGGGCAAATTTACCACCCTACTGACAGTAGGATCATCAGCCTCTACTGCTGGTGGAAACTGAGAGAGTTTCTCGTTTTTGTGTTGGTTTGTTTTTGTTCTACTGTTCAGGAAAAAAAGGCTCAGAATGGCTCAGATGAGGTCAATTACCAGTTCCTTTCTCCAGTGCTTCCTCTCTCTCTCTTGTCTCTCTCTTGCACACACACATGTGCATGCATACACAGAGAAAAGATGTGAAAGGAAGAGAAAATCTGCTCTTAAAAGATTTAATATCTTGACAAAATTTTCCACAGGCTGGAATTCTCCATCACTTTCTTGTAGAATAGTTGAAGAATTTCTCAGTGAAAAAAAAATTAGAAACAGAGCACACATCTGACAGAGTTCTGCAATGTGTGGGAAAACCAGCCTACCCTCTGCCTTCCTTCTCTTGGGGCACATACCTTTTCTATGCAACTATAGTGGCAACCAGAAACCTGATCACACTGGTTGCAGGATGGCCCTGTGTCCTGGGTTACAGAAGGCAGACCTCCATCTGAAAACCAATTAGAAAACTATCTTCTGTCTGAAGGCACCCTAGTTCAAGGGCCACCCAGTTCAAGTCTAGTTTAGAGAAAAAGAACAATAAGAAGAAAGAGGGGGCTCCCTGAGGTTATGCATCAGCAGCTCACAACAGGGTAGCAGGCTGAGAAGCCAAGCACCCAGATCCACTGGTCACAGAGTCTTCTTCACTCAAGTGGGATGCATTGTCTTTCTATTTAAATTACAATATCTGAAGTATCAATTAATATCCAGAAATTATACACCAATATGTGTCCCCTTTTGCCCTCCCCTTTTTTTTGGGGGGGAGGAAGCCACAGCCATGTGGCCACCCTAAATACTTATGAGACTATCACTTCTGGTCCTAAAAGCTTATCCTGTAATAAATTTGTTTGTCTTTAATGTGCCACAGTGAGACTCTTTGTTATTTCTACATACTGCAGTGCTGGTACTATAAGATGGTATTGTTGTATATGTCTTCAAGTCACTTCCAACTTAGCATGATCCTACAGCAAGCTAATCATGGACTTTTCCTTGCAAGATGTGTTCAGAGGGGTTTTTACCGTCACCTTTCTCTGAGACTGAGTGTGATTTGCCACACATGTGACCACACAACATCTGAGCACATCTGCAGAATCATAATTCAATGCTCAAACCACTACACCATGCTGGTTCTCATACCCTCCAACATTTCACAGATGAAAACCAGGACACATGTGGCCACACAACATCTGAGCAGTGATGTAGACTGGAGTCAATTGACTCAGACTCAAGTTGGACTTAAGTCACTTCAATGACTTGACTTGGACTCAATTCAGCAATAAATGACACACTGACTCAACAAGACTGATGACTTGTATATTTTTAGTGACTGACTTGCTGCCCCTGGTTCAGTGACATAACACATTCATCCAGAAACCTTACAACTTTGAACAACGCTTCCATCCCTTTTTGTCTATTGGTCACATGACAGTCTGAATCAAGCCCAAAGTCTGGATGAACTTCTCAGAGGAGAACAGCAAATGGGTTAGGCAACAGGCTTGAGGTCTGTGCAGCAGTCTGTCACTGCTGCATATCAGAGGAGCCTTCTAAAACTTTTCCTAAGAGCAGAAGGCAAGACTTGCCCCTAGAGTTCAGGGCATGTTTCTCAGAAGGGAACAGCAAATGTGTTAGGCAATGGCCTGATGGGGAAAGCTCCTTGCTGCTAAAGCCTTTGAAGTTTCAATAATGGAGAGTAAGAAGGATCCTATTCCTCACTTACAAAGCTGCAGACTCTTTTATGCCTCTAGCCTCCAGCTTGGGGAAGGAGGAGTAAGAAGGATCCTATTCCCCACTTTTGAAGCTGCAGGTGGCAAAATTGCAAATGGGGAGGGTGGAGTCTACTTGAATTCTTAAAACTGACTTTATTCAACTCTGTCCAGAAATTCTGAAATATAGGTTGGGATATAAAGTTGGCTCCCAGGCTTGAGACTTGACTTGGGACCTGACTTAAAAGTATCTTGTGAGGACTTGAGACTTGAAGGCAGAGATTTGAGACCTGACTTGAGACTTAGAGTAAAAGACTTAAATACATCACTGCACCTGAGCGTGATCAAGACAGCAAAAGTTATAAATAAGAACACAAATTAGGAGAGGCTGCAGTAGTTTGCTTTTGCCTTAGCCTTCTAGAAAGGACCAGATTCTCCACTCAGGGTTAATGGGCTACAAATGACATTGCACTTGCTTGCAGCAATTACATAGCTTGAAGACAAAGATGGAAAGTGGGAGGAGGAGAGAGAAACTGGGACGTTTGAAAAACAGCTGAAAAGGTGGGATGACTGTAGATTCATTGGGACTGTCCCTGCCAAATCAGAACAGTTGAAAGGTGTGTGATGGATTACAGAGTGAAAGAAGGCTTGATAGGCTGCAGAAGGCCACATACTATCCTTTGGGTGCCAGCCATTGAGCATTGGTGTTTATTGACTTCTGGCTTCCTAGCAACAGCATCCTTGTCTGGTCCGCATGGCCTTTTATTTGCCTATCTAATCTTCATAACTGTTATCTCTGTACTGCATACTTTTAAAGGCACTCTTAATGATAAAGGCATGAATGTACTTACCAGTAGTGTAACAGGTAAACTGTAGCCATGAAGAACTGACTTGAGACCTTAAGTTCTTCCAGAGGTCCTGTAAAAAGGCTGAAAGATAGGGCTTTGCTATGAAAGAACAAACAATGGAAAAATTATTTCATAAAGCACACAATAAAACTGTATGTCTACATTCTGTAAACAGAACTGAGATTCTCAGCTCCTCGATATCTGCAATTCTTTAGTGAGGCTAAGCTAATAAACAAGCAGATAATTAACAAAGGCAATCCTGTCTTTCAGTCCCAGTGACTTCATATTGAGGCAACCTTCTGGTTTTAATATTTGGCATGTATGCGTGAAATAATTTATTGCTGTTTCAAAGTCATTTCAACTGTTCAACATTTGTTGGTGTGCTGAAGGAAATAGTTAAAAAAGAGTCTTTCATGTGAACATTAGTTCTTAATTTTAACATATCCTTATTTTTTTTCAAAAACAAGAAAAAATGAAAATTGATGTGGCAATAAACCTTAGGAACATTCTAAGTGGAGAAATATTGTAAGCAGGTGAGGCTTTTCTTACACAATTTCCAAAATATGGGTTTAAAATGACAGCTTAAATTAATAAATCTGTAGGTGGAAAAGTACAACATTAATGTCACAAAGAGATATTTAATCATTCCTCTGTTCTTTCAGTTTTTGAAGGCCAGAAATCTGAGACCAATGAGCCAGCTCTCTGGCTAAATGCTCCTCCCTAAACTGCAGAGCCCAGGATTCCATAGGCTGTTAAAAGTGGAATAATAGCACTATAATAGTGTAGTGTGGAAATGGCCTCACTGCACATGAATTTCCCTAATAAAAAACCATATAAAAGTGAGCAGGGCCCTATAGTGGCCCATCCTAACTAATGTAGCATCTAGACAGGTGACTGAATAGCAAGTAACACAGATCACCTGGTCACAGCCTTTCCCACTATATGTCGGGGCCTCCGCGGACGCGGGTCCCAAGGAGGAGGACGGCCCGGCCTCCTCGCGAGTAGTGGCGGAGGCCTCCGGCGCCAGGATCAGCTGCCCGGACACCGTCGAGGCCACCACCACCGCGGAGGAGGCCGCAGACCCATCCGCAGCCACGGATGGCCGTTCCGGGCCTGTCCCAACCGCCGCCGCCAAGGACGAGGTCAGGGAGGCCTCCGCCGCCACGGGAGGCCGCCCGGACTTTGCCTGCCCTGCTGCCGCCGAGGGCGAGGCCGGGGAGGCCTCCGCTGCTGCGGGAGGCCGCCCGAACCTTGCCTGCCCTGCCACCGCCGCGGAACCTACCAGGAAGGCCGCCGCCACCGAGGATGCCGACGGAGCCATCGCCGCGGAGGTGAGTCGCCCGGAGGACGCCGGAGCCTCCAGCACCGGGGGAGGCCGACCAGGTGTGCGTCCGGGGTGGGCGGGACCCAGGCGCCACTCTGGGCCACCGCCCACCCACGGGTCCAATCCGGAGGAGCACGTTGGCCTCCCTCCCATGTTCCTGCAGCGGCAGCAAGCCAAGGAGGCTGCCCTCCGCTCCCGCCAGCTGCTGGAGCGTCGGCTGCAGGCTGAGGGCTCGCAGCTGGCTGAGGATGCACAGCTGTGAGCCCGGCTAAGGGCTCCCAGCTGCGCGGCCGCCCCTGGATTGGCCGGCGCTGGCGTCAAGCCCCCACTTAAGTCCCAGAGGGAGCCGAGTCCAGCACGGAGCAACAACCAACGGCTCTCCGTGCGTTGCCTGTCCGTGCTGCTGAGTTTCCGCTGTGTTCCTGCTGCTTGCCTGCCGCATTCCTGCTGAGACCCTGCCCAGAAGCCCTGCCAGCCAGCTTAACTCCTTGTTGCCTGGGTGAGGAAACCCTTTCTTTCGTTTCTGTTTTATGCCTGAAGCAAGGCTTGCCTTAGTTTGTTTGCTGGACTGCTTAGTTGGCTGCTAAACCGCTGGCTGAGGCTTCTGAGGCACCAGCCTCGTCCCAAGCTTGGACCTAGCCTGCCCGGCCCCGCCCAGCCGCCGACACTATACTGAGCAATGCTATATCCATTTAAACTGTAAGCATCACTTGCAATTGAAACTATACCTATAAATGAGTACATGCAAATTTTAATACAAATCTGTGTCCTCTTTTCTGGCAGACATTTTCTTTTCGGGTGCCATGCCTTAGTCCAGTGGTTCTCAACCTGGGGGTCGGGACCCCTTTGGGGGTCGAATGACCATTTCACAGGGTTCGCCGCTCCTCAATCCTGCCCCCCCTTTTAAAAGAAGGTGGCCTCACAGCCAATGGGAGCAGTGCTTCTGAGACCCCTGCGCTGGGGTTCAAACTGCAAACCCCAGGATTCCATAGGATGGTGAAAGTGGAATAATAGTGCTATAACAGTGTAGTGCAGAAATAGCTAGGATGACTTTCTCCTCTCACTTTTGTTGTGCGTGGACCCTTGGCGCTTGCCACATGCACGTGTTGTGTTCTTTGCCCTGACTGTCTTGCATTCCTCGCTTTTTGTATGTTCAGCGTCCGCACTCCCTTTAAGGGAGGGAGGGAGTGAAACAAAATGCGTCTGCTTATGCCGCTGCCATCTTTCCTCTCTCCCTGTCCTTTCCTCCCTGTGCCTCGTGTAAACTGTGGGCTGTTTTGGCATTGTCTTTGGGAGTGACTGGCTTTTTGAACTGTGGAAACCCAACATTCAGAACTAGAACTACTGCCTTAATTCTGGCATTGATGGATGCTTTCAGTGCTTAAAAAAGGGGGGAGGGTTACCAGTTTTTAGGCATTAGAAGTCTATCCAGAGCAGTGATTTAGAGCAGTGTTTCCAATCTATTTGATGTTGGAAATAACTAACTAACTAACTAACTAACTAACTAAATAAATAAATAAATAAATAATAAATAAAAAAATAAAAAAATAACGAAAATGATTTTATGGTTGGGGGTCACCACAACATGAGGAACTGTATTAAGGGGTCGCGGCATTAGGAAGGTTGAGAACCACTGCCTTAGTCTGTTGTCACCCTGAGGCATTATCTCTAGAGTCTAAAATTACTTCTAGAGCCCAAAATTACTGCATGACAACTTGACATTGTCCCCCATGGACCCTAGGAAAGTCTACAGCCAGAATGTCACCAATACAGGAGAAAGGAAAAATACAGCACTTTACCAAGGGTTTCCTCAAACCTAGGTCAGCCCTGAATTCAAAGCCCATAGGCCATAACTTATGCTTCTGTTAACTTCACAAAAACAGTAATACAATTTAGGCTTCAAAAGATTGTTCTTGTGGGGTACAGCTATAATCTGAAAATTAACTTCAACAAACTCTGAATTCAGGCTCATTTATTTAGGTATGTATTTAAATATTTCTACTCTGCATCTATGTCAAAAAGACCTCAGCATTTCCACACAGTGCCCGTAAGTATACACCCCTTAACCCATTCCTTTAAAACTTTCCATTTTGAAAGCTTGCCTAGAATAAAAAGGTATTTGACTGGTGATGGAAGGACAACAGGGAGGGGGCCATTGCGGCCTCCCTGTGAAGGGAGTTCCAGAGTCTAGGGACAGGCACTGAGAAGACTGAGAAGGCTTTCCCTCACATCCCCACCAATTGTGCTTCTAGTGTTGAAGAGGCAAAGGCCATGTCCACACTACACTCTTATAGCATGATTATTCCACTTTCAACATCCTATGGAATCCTGGGATTTGCCATTTGGGGAGGAGCCAGCTGACCCCTCCCCAAACTGCAAACCCCAGTAGGATATTGAAAGTGGAATAATTACGCTGTAAGAGTGTAGTGTGGAAATGGCCTAACAGAAGGGCCTGTCCTAATGAACTCAGGGCACAGGCCCTTTTCACATGGCATTTGACATGCAAAAGGGCCCCTCAAGTGTCGCACGATTGTGAGGACCGATCTGCACAACGCACTCACAATTGCACAACGCTCCAGGGTAGGGCAGGCACCACTCGCGCACTTTTTCATTTTCGGCTTTCAGCCAAAAATGCTGCGCAATTGCACATTGCTCCAGGGCCCCGCACACACTTGCCATGCCTGCGGAGCCTCCAAAACTGCGGTGGTCATGCTTCCTGCCCCAGCACAGTCTGGGAAACTCCCAGGCTGTGTCTCGGAAGGAAGAGGCAGGGCTCTCACGCCGCCTACTCGGGAGCAGGCAGCTCATGCAGAGCTGAAGCAGCAGGGACGCAAGAGCCTCTCACTGGAGGCTGCTCGCGTGATACCCGCACCCCAGTGCCGAAAAAAAGCAAGGTGTGGGAAGGGCCACAGACAGTCTCATATAAGGAGATATGGTTTGCCATATAGCCTGGACCTGATCCATATGGAGAATTATAATCAGGACTTGGAATTGTGCCCAGAAACAAACTGGTAGCCAGTGGTGTGTGATTTTAACAGAAGATTACTATGGCCCCGGCAACCTGGTTAATACTCTGGCTGCAGTTCTTTGTACTAGTTGAAGTTTCTGACCATTCTTCAAAGGAAGCCTCATGTGGAACGCATTACAGTAGTCCAAATGGAATGTAACTACAACATGTACCAATATGGCCAAATCCAGCATCTCAAGGAACAGCCGCAGTTGGTGCACAAGCTTTAAATGAGCAAAAGCACTCTTGGCCACCTCAGAAATATTTTCTCGGTGTATTTGATCCAAGAAGAGTATTTTCACAACTGTCATACAGACACACACTTCATGTCTCATTTCAACTGTCAAATTCAATGCTACATATAATCCTCTGCTTTCTTCTTGTTTTCCTCAGGTTAACAGAACACACAGATAGACAGTGAGGTGAGGCTGATATATCTAAAAATTTAAATTACACTTATCGGTACTCTGTTCAACAAGGAAAAAGTCTAAACTGCAGCTTTCCAATGTATAGTGTGCAGCACAATATTTTGTTTATTTACTTACATGTTTCTAGCCCAGCTTTCAGCGCTCAAGGCAGCTACAGCAAAAGTATGTGTTCCTGCATTTTTGTCTGCCCCTTCCTCCAAAAGAAAGATCTTCTAGTATTCCTCAAAGAAATTAATAGTGTCCCACCACACTCACAACCATGTCTCATCTCTCTCTCTGCTATTGCAATTCCTCCTTCTCCTCCTACTCCTCCCACTCCTATCGGGTCTTCCCTTAGAAAAACTTCTCAAAATCCATAATAGTTAACAGGTTATAACACTTACCTCAAGTCTCTTGATGGGTTGGAGAACCACAGAAGGCAGCAAAAGGCAATGATAACAACAAAGAAACAAGGAAGAGAGAGTGTGGTTGAGAGCTGTGCACAAATGGACTGTCAAAACGCTCTGCCCTATTTGCAGCCAAAGAAATTAGGAAACCACTTCACCAAGGTTCTGCTGTGAGAGGAGAAATTCCCCACAGGTTGTTAGAGAGTTAGCAATGACAATAATAAAGTTTCATTTCTTTTCTTTCTTATTTTTAAGTGCATCTGTGTATAGTGGGATGTAGTAGTTTGAGTGTCGGACTAGGGTACTTGGGAGAGAAGGATTCAAATCCCCGCTCAGCCATGGAAACTTACTGGGTGCCCTTGGGCAAGTCACACTCTCTCAGGCCCAGAGGCAGGCTAGGACAAACACCCTCTGAACAAATTCTGCCAAGAAAACTCCATGATAGGTTCATGTTAGGGTTGCCATAAGCCAGAAAGTACTTGAAGCCATACAACAGCAGCAACAACAACAACAACTGTGTAAGGAGGAGGAGTAGTGGTGAAGGTGGTGAGGTAGTTGTGTTTTGATTTTGTTTTTGACTGCAACTTCAACTGGCAACAGCAGCAACTGCGTTGGCAGCCTTCTCACCATTTCAGATGCCCCACACTGCCTAGGACCAAAACTGTCCTCTGGCAAAATGTTGGACAGGAAAAGAGCCTGCACAGACTAGCAGGGAATAGTAAAAGGGCTTAAAAGCAACAGGGCTTTCTTCATCTAGGAAGGTGAGAAAAATGGCAGAATTTTTCTCATGAAGACGCCTTGTGAACATTTTTGGCTCTAGGTCTAGAGAAAACCTTTATTTCGATTAGTTCTGTATATTAAGGAGCCTAAGGTTTCATGGAAGAGCTTGAGAATAACTAGTTACTTGTACTACTTGTAACTACTTATTTAGAATAAATTAATTCCACCAATAATAACAGCAAAAATGGCTTACAATACAATCAAACTTAATGAAAGACAATCTCACTGTCACTGTAGTGTAACAATAAATGTCTAATCATTTTTATTGTTTTAACATTGATGGCCTTACATAATGTGAGAGGAAGAGAGGAGGAATCCCAAGTACTGCCTGTGCTTTGTTGCAATTTTGACGCAACAATGAAATGGGCAGGAGGAGAAAATGTTTTGTCCCACAAACCAGCAGATCTTCACATTCAGTTGTTTGGAAAAAGGAACAAAAAGCAACTTCTTAATTCATCTCCTTGTTAATACAGTGGTAAGTATCCCTCCTGCCATGTGGAAGACCAGGGGCATTTCTGCACTAGGTTGTTATACTGCTATTATTCCACTTTCAACATCCTATGGAATCCTGGGGTTTGCAGTTTAGGAAGCTGCAAACCCCAGGATTCCATAGGATGTTGAAAGTGGAATAATAGCAGTATAACGGTCTAGTGTGGAAATGGCCCAGGTTTCAGTTCTCTGATGGGCTAATTCAAGAAGAGTTAGCATGGTGTAATGGTTTGAGTGCAGGTCTCTGTATCTGGAGACCAGGGTTCGAATCCCCACTGGGTTATGAAAACCCACTGGGATACTAGCAAGTCACACTCTCTCAGCCTTAGAGGAAGGCAGTGCCAAACTTCCTCTGAAATCTTACATTTCTTGCCAAGAAAACCCTATGGGAGGATTGGAATTGACTTGGAGGCACATAACAACAGCAACAACAGCAATTACAGAAATTAAAGGATGACTTTTAAAAATTGCAACCACAATGGCAACTAACTTCTTTTTAAAAGCTTTAGAACAATAATGGTAACTTGTTACTTCTTAAAAGTAATTTCTAAGCCCTTTTTGGGAACTGTGGCTTCAAGCAAGATGGAATCATGTAAGTGTTCTGAGAAGAATTTTTAAATGTAAGTGTGCTATTATTTCATTTGTCTCTAGAAAGTCTTTAACACAGAGATACATGCCCAACAATGCCAAATAAAGGCAGTACGCTAGTAAATTAAAAATAACAAAATTATAAGATAAACAGCAAATGAAATCTCAGTGTTGGGAGGGAGTTTATTTCAAACAGTTCCCAGTTGTTAAAAATAATTTTAAAAAGAACCCAATAAGAATGAGTGGAAGAGATGGCCCTTAAAGTATTTAAGCCCCAAGCTGTTTAGAGATTCAAACATTAAAAACAGTACTTTGGTTTTATTTGGAAACAGATCTGGAGTGAATGCAGCAGTTTCAACAGTGGAGAATATACTGTTCTCTGTAGCCAGTCACACTCAAGAGTTTGCCACCTGTATTTTGTAGCAATAGCAGTTTCTGGGCCATCTTCACAGGCAACCCCACCTACAATGTGTTGCTCTAGCCCTAACAGGATGTTGCAAGAACATCAATAACTGTGGCCAAGCTGTCTCTTTCCAGGAGAACTGTAACTGAAGCACCAACCAAAGCTTGCAAAAGCTGTTTTGGACCATAGAAGTCATGTGAGTTCCGAAAGGCAAGACTGAATAGCATCAATACAATGTGAACTTCATCCTTTAGGACAAGAATAGGAATCTTGTGGCCTTCCTGAGGTGTTGAACTGCAACTCACATTCTTCCTCGCCATTGTCAATGCTAGCTAGGGCTCCTAGGATCTGTAATTCAATGACATCTGGAGTGGGGGGCTGCATAATTGCCACACCTACTTTAAGAGGAGTGTAATCCTATTCATGACAATGTGGATACCATCCTGCTGAGGAGATACCTCCAATTACCAAGTCTACTTCCATTTTATCTGGGTTGTTCCTCAGTTGATTCACTTTCATCCTATCTTTCAAATGAATGCAATGAAGAGGAGAAAGGGAACTGGATGTCATTTAATGTACCAATTACAATTTCACCCCAGATTCTTGTATAACCTCATTTTACAGTTCAAGTCAGCCTTAAACATCTTGGGGACAAAACCAAGCCTTTGGGAACATGTCAGTGCAACAACTTTGGAGAACAGTAATAGTGTCCCAGCACCACTTTCTGGAAGTGGCCTGTTCAAACATTGCAAACTCTGTCTTCTATCTCACCTCTGCCTTTACCATTGAGCTAGTATAAAAAGTTGAGAAACAAATGTACCTTTTGTCACAGGAAAACTTTTGCATAGTAATAACCTTTGTTTTCATTTGTTTGCATGCTTCCCAGACAAATTTTTTTTTGCAGAGTATGAAACAACAACAATGGAAAGGCTGGGAGAAAAATCAGCTGCTAATTCTAAAACCATTCTGAGGCCTTCCTCTCTACTGCCACCTATGGAAGATTGAAAAAATAATTAATTGATTCTGGATTCTGTACAATAAAAATGACTAAGAAATGCATCTGCTTCAGTAGTCAGGTGATATGTTTCTTGGCCCTACCTCCAGACAAGAATCTGGCCAATATACTGCAGACAAGTTGAATTTTCCACTTTTATTTTCAAGGGCAGCCTGCACAGATACATTGTATCTGCACAGTGCATCAGTTTAGTCATCATAATATAACAGAGGCACATTAACCTTTACTCTGATCCTTCTTCTTTTGGAACATTCATAATTCATGTGCATACCAGCCTGTGCCAGGCAAAAGCATAACTAACCATGACCATCACCTAACTAAATCAGCCCTCATCCAGACCTAGAAGTTTCTGGAATGTAAGACGTGGTATGAAGAACTCCACAAACAAGTTAGTTTGGTGACCTAAGTGACACTATGCACGACAAACAGAAGAGAATATCAGATGAACTTGTGTTGTTCAAATGTTTAGCACAATGAACATTTGCTAAATCTGACTGGAAGATATTCTATGGCATATGTTCTGAAGGACACACTAAAAATACTTTTATCTGGTTGTTTTTCATTTTCAAACACTTTATCATATTGGAATATTATTTTGATGTTACTATTTTTTTTCAGATATAAAGTTTAAGAAGATGTTTGACTGAGGAAAGAAAGCGATCAAGCAGGTGTACAAAGAGAACCATAGATGGGGATAATGGAAGGAGCACTTTAAGGAAGCAGTAAAAAACAAAGGAGAGGGAATGGATGGTGTACACTGAGATGTAGCTCAGCAGATTGGAGAAGATCTTCGACTTGACCCAGAAGTGCTTCTTGGCAAGTACTGTGAGAGTACGGGGCAGCAGCCATTTTGCACAGCATTTAGGGAGAGAGGGAGAAAGTGAGGAAATGGAGAAAGAGAGCATGAGATGGTTGTGGTTGTTGAGGCACTTGGTGTCAAGGACCATCTCAAAAATTTTTCAAAATAGGTTGGAAGGAAAAGAGGAAGAGGTTAAGAAAAGCTTTCTTTGACAAACAGTTTCCAACCTGTTTCTTCTACAGAGAAAATATTTTGGTGCATTTGGACATCAGAATGAGTGGCTCTTGAAGACACCTGAAGTAACTGAAGAAAGCAAGCTGTTGTTCCAGGGAGTATAGTATGATATCTGCCTTCTCCTGTAATACTGAAATGTCAATTCCAGATGGGCAAATCCTCCATTAAATTAGACAGCATTATGACTCTTCATATTTTTCAGCGGTGAATACATAAACAGTTTCCAGCCTCAGTTACACATATTAAGGCCCTTTTCACACAATATTGCTGTCTTGTTTCTGCCACAGGATGGCAGCAATCGGCAGGTCATGCTTCCGCATGACATCATCACCATCCCGCTGCCATCCTGTCATGGAGCGTCATGCTTACGCAGTTTTCGCAAAACAGAAAAAATCAATTTTGCATCTGTGATCGTGCAGCACTCCCATCACTTCTGGCCATGCGGAAGCTGCAGAAGCACATTGGCGATGCTTCCTTCCATAGTGCAGCAATGGAAAAAGCCCGGCTGCGCTGCGGAAGGAAGACGTGGTGCCATTGCGTTATCTTCCGCATAGACTGAGTGGGTGCAGAGGGGAGCGCTGCTGACACACTGCCTTCTGGACCCAGGACTGCAGTGAGATGACACAGAAGAGCATCGTCATGCAGAAATGGCCTCAGATTCATAATTGATAAACAACATTTGTGAAAAATAAAAAAAATGACAATGTTATTCTGAACAAGAATGATCATCAGAACACCACGATATTATTGGAATCATTGTTGGAATCTGGCTGACCATTAAAGAGCTGGATAGTTACAAAGTTTGCCCCTGTTAAAGATGTCTGGCGGATCTTTCCTAGAATTTCACATGCCAATGAGAGGGAGACAAGAGGGAGAGAGGGAGGGAGAGTCAGGAGTAGTACAGGAGCCCTGGTAGCACAGTGGTAAAATGCCGGTACTGCAGCCACAAGCTTGTGAATTTGATCCTGTCGGGCTCCAGGTTGATTTAGCCTTCCATCCTTCCACGAGATCGGTAAAATGAGTATCCAGCTTGTTAGGGGCAATTAGCTAAAACACATTGCAAACCGCTTAGAGAGCACTTAGCTGATAAGCCGTATAGAAATACACATGTTATTGCTATTGCTACAGAGACATGGCAGCAACAGTTCCCACAGCAACAGCAGTCAGCAGGGAGGAAGGTTTGGGGTCACCTATTCTTTATTTATCAAGCATGTATTCACCCCCTATAGAGAAAAAGTTTCCCAGAGGCAGTTTACAAACAGTTGCTTCAACAGTCTCTGCCCTCAGATTGAGCATCTAAATCAGACAGGATACACAAAGGAAAAGAGATCTGAGAGGACTGGGGTTAGGAAATTAACTTCAACTATAGCTAAGTCCTGGAATGATAGAGGTATGCCTAGCTTCTCTTCTTCCTCTCTCTTGCCAGAGCACTCAATTGGAGTGGCTGTTGTAGGAGTCTTTAGAAGCTGAGGGAAGTCAACTTTTCTGAGTGTAGCTTTCCATTCTGTAGTTTATCTCTCTGCTTACTGTTTCTACGTATGTATTTTACCCTAGGATACAGGGGGTTTTTTAAGCAAAGAGTAGGATTCTATCATTCCAAAAATAGGTAGCTTCCCATTGTTTCCTTGTTTCTTCTATGCACACATCCCTTTGGGAGGACCTCAGTATCTGCTAGAACCTGATCTGAATGTCTGTAACTCCTTCCTATTTTCTACCTCAAGACTGTAGTAGTAGTAGTAGTAGTAGTAGTAGTAATAATAATAATAATAATAATAATAGTAGTAGTAATAATAGTAATATCCCGCCTCTCCCGACAGATCGAGGCAGTACTACAACAATACATCAATGCATTAAAAACAATTAAAACATAACCCATCCTCCCCACCCACCAACCCATCTAAAAACCCCTAAGTGCAGACTCCACGCTTCAACGATAGATGTGTTTTCCTCTCTTTTCTTCTTTGTTTTGTTTACCATTTGATGACTTCTGAAGAACTCAAACATTTGCACAATATTTTGTGACCTTGAAGTTGGTCCACTAAAGGTGTTACACTGATGTGGATTTAGCATTTTCTCTTAAACTTTTTCAACAAAGGAAAGAGAAATACTTCCCTGGGATCAGCAGAGAAAGCACACACATCATACATTGTATGTTCTGTCTGTAAAGGCTCCTGACATACATATATCTACCATCCAGATCAGAAGAAAGCACACTTTAGAAATGTAAGGCTGTAAATGTTTGACTCATGTTAGGATAAGCCAAGGAATTAAACAATACGAGAAGTACCCTGTAATGATGGCACATACTACATTGTCAGAAACTGCTGAGGTTCACACTATTCCATGCTCACACCATCTCAGTGACAGACCAAATTGAGCTGGCATAGCAGCAGATGACACTGACAGTGAGTGTTGGATTAGGACTCTGGAAGACCAGTGTTCAAATGCCCACTCTGCCCTGGAAATCCACTAGGTGACCTGGGGCATGTCACACACTCTCAGCTTAATAGGAAGGCAATGGCAAACCCCTTCTGAACAAATATTACCCAGAAAATCCCATATATTCAGAAATGACTTGAAGGCACACAAGAACAACACAACTGATTGGATAAACAGAAAGTCTCTGCAAACCTGCTGGCCCTCAGAAAGAGAGGAAAGGTGTGGGAACTACAGCAAACTAGTCAAGTACAGAAAGAAGAAAGAGGGGCAGGAACGAACGATATACCCTCCAACTGTCCTGATTTGGGAGAGACAACTCTGATTCTCTGTCATCCTACTTTTTCAGCTATTTCCAAAAGTTCTAGTTTCTCTCCCCTCCTCCCACTGTACCCCCTTTTCCTCAGCTTACATCCATTGCTGCAAACTTAGTTCAAAGTGCAAAAGTGGTGTGCACCCAATTCAGAGGCCCTTTCCGCACCTTACCTTTTTTGGCACTGAGGTGCAGGGATCACGTGAGCAGCCTCCAGCAAGAGGCTCTTACATCCCCACTGCTTCAGCTCCACACAAGCTGTCTGTTCCTGAGCAGATAGTGCGAGAGCCCCGCCTCTTCCTTCCACAGTGCAGCCTGGGAGTTTCCCAGACTTCACTGGGGCAAGAAGTGCAACTGTCATGGCTCTGGAGGCTCTGCATGCACAGCAAGTGCACGCGGGGCCCTGGAGCAATGAGCTATTGTGCACCATTTTCAGCTCAAAGCCGAAAATGAAAAAGTGCATGAGCAGCCCCTGCCCTACCCTGGAGCATTGCGTGATCGTGAGTGCATCATGAAGATCACTCCTCACAATCACGCAACACTCCAGGTGCCCTTTCGCATGGCAAATGCCATGTGAAAAGGGCCAGAGGCAGGAGGAAGGGGAGAGAAGGAAGCAGAATATGGCCCTATTCTGCTGACTCAGCAAAAGCAAATGGCTGCAGCCTCTTCTAGCTTGTATATTCCTTCTCATTCTTAATTGTTGCCATCTTGATCACATTCTGATTTTGCTTGGGCACAAGTGTCTTATTTTCCATCTGTGAAATGTTAGAGGGTATGGAAAGCTTGAAGGAGTTGAGGACAAAATGAGCGCTAGAAGAAGAAAGCTGGAGCAAAAGAGAGGAGGAAAGTCAAAAAGAATAATGGCTGAGGAAGACAGAGCAGGGGGGCTTTGAGAAGCCAGGAAGAGCTGCAAGGAGAAATTTGGGTTGTCAGGGTAGCTAAGCTCTTAATATTCATTACAAAATAGAGTAAGGCCTTTTCCACAAGATGACACTCTCCCACATTGTCCCATCACAATCCCGGCAGCTCCTCTGCCAGGATGGAAGTGTGTCCCCAATGCTCTTCTCCATATGTGACTGGCTGCCTGCAGAAGGGAGTACGAGGGACACGCTCCGTCCTTCAAGCCTGCAGGTGGCCTTCTTCCCATGCTGCAGTAGGGTAGAAAGCACATAGATCACCCATCTGGCCCTTCCATATAGCCAGCTGCAACGGAAAGATTGCACATTCAGGGGTCATTGATGAAGTTTCTCCACCAGCAATATAGCCTGCGATCGCACCGGCCAGCAATGCGAGAAGGGCGGGATTGTGACAACATCATGCGGAAGCATTGTTGCAGTCCTGCTTCTCTCATGTCCCCATGCTGGGACGCCATCATGTGGAAACAGTCTTCATCCACAGCTTCTTCTTCCAGGGCCTTCAAACAAAGTTGCTACATACCTTTGAGGGGAAGAACAAAGAACACCACCAGCTAGGGCAGACTAATGGAGAATATGGGGGTTATTAGTACCTGGGAAAGGTAGCCAAAAGATCTAAATAGTCATTAGGAAACAAAAGGAAGCAGTCTTCCCAGACCAGGTCCTCAGTCACTGCCATACTTGGAGGTTCTCTTACAGACTTTGGCTGACCAAGGCCCTTTCTGAACCTTACCTTTTCGCAGTGTTCACGCAAGCATCCTCTTGCACAAGGCACTCACATCCCTTCTGCTTCCTCCCTGCAGCTGGCTTGCCGGTTGCGCGAATGCCCCACCCCCACCCCCACCCCACCCCTTCCTTCCTCAGTGCAGCCTGGGAGCTGTAGGCTGCACTGGGGCAGGAAGCACGACTGGCCCGGCTCCCGAAGCTCCGCAGGGCAGATAAGTGCGCGCGGGGCCTCGGAGCAACATGCAACCGCGCAGCATTTTCGGCTTTAAGCCAAAAATAAAAAAAATGCATGCGCAGTCCGCATCAGGCCCTTGAGCATCGTGTAAATGGGAGTGTGTCATGCAGACCACTCCTCCCATTTACGCAACGCTCAAGAGGTCCTCTCACTTTAGAAACGTCGTGCGAAAAGGGCTCAAGACTGGACGCTTGGGGAGGGTGGCTAGGTACAGATCTCCACATATATCAGACCTGAGGACCCTACTCTGTATGTGTGTGTATGTGTATGTGCACGTGGGCATGTATATGTACATGTATACACACATATACACAAGTGTGTATGTGTAGATGAGCATTGTTTATGTATGTAATAACCACCCTGAATACTACTGCTCTATCAGGTTGAATGGCTATAATCCTCTCAAAGCTTTTGAGAATCAGAAATGATTAGACTTGACTTCTGAATTAGACACTGGGAAAACTGCATCCTAAATTCAAACACTGTTTGCCACTTTAAAAGTAAGAGATATCACTAAAAGGTGAATTGAAAAAAACTAACAAAAGTGTAAAAATCCTATCCTTAACATATCTTACCTGAAATAACTGACAGCCTGCTGTTAGCAGTATCTATTTCATATATGACTGAATCAGTTTGAAATATCTGTGTCACATATCATAGCCCTCGGTAGAAAGGAAGGCCAATATGATGGAAATAATTTTCTTGCTCTTCACAAATGCCATGGCGGTACCTGTTTTACAACTTTGTACAAACTGAAGAGTCATTCATCTATGCCTAAATGAAAATGACATTACATATTTCCTATGATTTATTAGTAAACTACTAAGTACTAACACCAAGCTTTTAGGAAAAGATTAACAACATTATGCTGCAGTAACCTGTCATTTTCATTTAAGTAAAAGCTGTTGAAAATGCTCACTCTTTGCAATGGAACATGCAAAATTCCCTGCCTAATGGATGTAGAAATGGCATTAAATCCCTTTTGCACCAGAACATTAAAAACAAGTTATTTGTATAAGTGTGTCTGTATGTGAGTCCTACTCTCACACACTATTGTGACAGAGCAAACAACGCAGTCTGAGTATGTTCTTTTCATGGATTTGCTTTTTTCTCTTTTTTATTGTGTCTGAAAACATTTGTGGCAGCTTCAATCACAACTGTTGCCCCCATTTACATCTGATAGCTCACAGGCCTTTTTCTGGTCTTTTGGCACGTAACACTCTTTCCCTTGAATTGACTGGGATGTATCCTTTCCCTTTTAGCTGTAAGTATAGAAAAGCATGAAAATGGAAATTTGAAAATGAACAATTTTAAAAACTCTATTTTGTTCATTTATGTGGGTAATATTTTAAAACACTGTATGCTGTAGGCCATACACTCAACCTACAAGCTCCAAAATTAACCAAATTCAGAACAGCAGAAAGTGTGCATAGTATTGAGAGATATCAGTCCTAATGATGAACTCTAATTCTTCTATTAAAGTAGTAGAACTTAAATCTGATTTTTATTCATTCTGTGCTCACTGAGCCATATCATGTATTTCCAGGATCTTTTTAAAGAATCACTCCAAATAACAAACTGAGGCACTCAAATATGTGTCAACCTTAAAATAAGGTTGTGGCCTATCAAAAATAAGGTTGTGATTTCTGCAAACCTAATGAATTCCTAAGGTGTACAGAAGTATATCACTTTTCAAACTAAAGGAATTTTAAACACACACACAAAGGGTCCTCAATTCAGGAGCATCTCATTCTCTGAGATTTCAGAGCCAAAGCCTGATGCAATCAAATCCGTATGATGTCACAGGGATAAGCTATTGTGATGTCATAGAGGTGGGTCACGGCGATATCACCAAGGCAGAATAGGCAGAGCTGACAGGAACTGCCTCTGGTTTAGTTGATAATGAAAATACGCTTGATAGAAATTTGGGTAAGCAGTAATATGGAAATCCAGAGCAAGAGGGAGGAGGGAGGAGAATTTTTTAGTAACAGTGGAAGCGACAAAATGCATCTTGTTGTTCTAGCAGTTCCTATGATTCCCACTAGGTCTTGCATCCCATGTGCGGTACCTAATGTCTTAAATACAGCACACATGATATGTGAGGAATTTTCCATAATCTTTGGTGCTGCTGGAGCTTCTGGAAGGCTCATGATTAACCTTTGAGGAACTTTTATTTCCCTAGGCTGTGTGCCTCTGCTGCCATGATTTCTCCCCAAAAAAAAAAAAAAAAAGGCTCACAAGTCACTTCACTGGTACTCTTTTTCCTGTTTCACTCCCTGTCTTGCTTTCTCTTGCGAATCCCCTGTCTTTGTTCCTAGCTGTTTGGTACACTGACAATGTACAAATACAAGACAAAGGCCATTTCTGCACGATGTCAATACATCGTTGTCACCTCAAATTCTTACCCTCCCATCTGCATGTTGACCCGTTTTAGCTTCATAGTTTTCCCTGAGCTTCTGCATGTTTTCAACTCCTAAAATGGTTCACTGCAGTTCACTGAGATGAGAAACTGCTGTATGTGAAAAACGGAAAAACTCTGATGTAAATCTCCCAAACCGGTTCTGCTTCAGTTTTCACCTACATGCAGAAGCATAGCATCGATTCACATTGTAGAAGCAGCTGGCTATGGGTGTTCCCAGGCTGCCCCTTCTGTCATTTCTGTCCCTATCTCTTTCCACCTATCAAAGGACAGGCTGCCACCATTGGCCATTTCCGCACTACAGTGTTAAAGTGCTGCTATTCCACTATCAACCTCCTATAGAATTCTGGGGCTTGTAGTTTAGGGAAGGGCACTTCGAATTCTCAGCCAAAGAGCTGTTTGGTCTCAGTAAACTACTAACCCCAGAATTCCACAGGGCGTTGAAAGTGGAATAGCAGTAGTTTAACACTGTAGTGCGGAAATGGCCATTGTCTTCATGTGTTAAACAGACAGCAGGAAGAGAGTGGATCTGGTAATGGACTGTTAAGATGTGTTTTTTTCTACGTATCAACAAACATACATACCTATGCACAAATGTAGCAACACAGAAATGTGTTAAAAATATGCGCATTTTTTTTAAAAAAACAGACAAATCAGTGATGGTGGGGTGGAGTGAGGGAGGGGAATGGGAGTGGTCAGGGACTTCCTGTTGTGAATGCAGCAACCACTGTTCTCCATAGTAGTATGATATAAATGGGGGTGTGTGTGCATACAGCAGAGTTTCTGAATTTCTGAATTCAGTTTCTGAATTGGAGTATAAAAACACTGCTCTTGACACGGATTCCCTCTTGTGCGGAAATGGCCAAACACCATAAGACTGGGAATGGGTGGAGATGGGTGTCCAGGTTTTAAAACCACCTCAGTACAAAAAGTTAAAATCTTTCCTCTTCTAGTTCCACTCATATTGAGATCTGTGTCCCAACCTGGAGAAGTATAGTAATTCATTCAGTGCCTTGAAATCTGATAACTCTACATACACACACATCTGTATACTTCCCAGGGCCCTATCACACTACAGAGTTATAGGGCTGTGATTCTGCTTGAACTGCCATGGTTCCTCCTTGTGGAATCCTGGGACTGGCAGGGGAGGGAGGGGCCTTCGGAATCCTCAGCCAGAGAATTCTCCTCTGGTGCTTCTGACCAAACGCCCAATCCCGGGATCCCACAGGATGCAGCCAGGGCAGTTCAAGTGGGATTGCAGTGCTACAATTGTGAAAGGGCCCCCTATTATACAATGAGATCAGTTTGATTCTACTTTAACTGCCATGGTTCCATTCAGTGATATCCTCCAGTTTGTAGTTTGGAGAGGGGCTTACAACACTCTTTGAATTCTCTGGCACAGTGCTGAGAGCTCTCTGGCAGACAATGTTAAGCCCCTCCCCAAACAACATAGGATGGAACCATAGCAGTTAATGGGGGTTCAAACTGCTATAAATGTGTAATGAGGATACACTCAGGAAAACTCCAGTTAGAATAGAGGAGCACATCCAGCAGCTAACAGGCTGTTTATGCCCTCCTCGGCACCATTTCTGTGGTTTCTGCAAGGACCCATGGCCACCAAATCCTTTGCCACTCTGACTGATTTGTGTTGCTGCTTCAAATTCCACACTGCTAACAGCACTGGGAAAGCAGCAATCACAATGAAGGGTACTAGGGGGAATGAATAATAGAATCATAGAGTTAGAAGAAATCATAAGGAACATCCAGTCCAATCCTCAGCCATGCAGGAATATACAACCAAAGCACTCCCTACAAATGGCCATCCAGCCTCTATTTAAAAACTTCCAAGAAAGAGAGAAAGAGAGATTCCACCATATCCCAAGGCACCATATTCCACTGTTGAACTGCTCTTACCAGAAGGAAGTTTTTCTTTTATAGAATCTCTTTTCCTGTAGTTTGAATCTATTGTTCTGTTACTCCACTGGAAAAACCCTATCCCGGGGTCTACAATTTTGATATTAAAATATGATTCAATGTGCCTGAGAGGTTACCCAGATGAGCACATAGGCAGCAATGGTCAAAGATCGAAAACCAGGTCAGGCCAGTAAAATCCCTAGTCACTTAGTCACAGGAGACCTCAAGATGTGTAAACCCACAATAAACAAAGGGTCCACAGCCCCAGGAAGCTGACTTGAGGGGATTAGCGTGTATGCCCCAAGTTGAGCAAATATTCCATCAGGCAAGGACCATTTACATGAAGTCACACCACAACCAAATGCAGCCGAAGATCCTGAGACTTTGGCGACACCTTGCAATCCCATCACACAAAGGAAATTACCATGATGGAGCTTCATTAGTGCTCCAACACCCATTGTTCTCCCCGGGAAAGGATTAGTCCTCCAGCTACTTTTCCCCTTACAAATAGCCCCAGTTTTTGATTGGTTCTTTGGATCACCTCCGGTCATCCCAGCAGACCGTTGCTTCATCCGTTGAGTGATCCCCTCAGCCCTCTCCATGCTGAGCCCCACTCCTCCGCTGTTTTTCCCAGACCAAGGACTTCAGGAAAAGGTGAAGTGTCATCCCAGTTACACCCCTTCAATATTCCCCTATGCAGTTTCCTCTCTTTTGCTTCTTAATAGGTCTTGAGTGAGTGTGTGAGTGATTGCATTGCTGCGTAAGACTTTCCTTCAATACAATCATTTATTGGACATTTTTGTTTGGTTTTTGGCTTGGCCTGACCCCTTAAAAACAGGGTAAAAAGACCCCGCTAGGTTACCCTGCCTCTCGCATTGCTATTGCTCATGCTCTGGCTAGTTTCCATTCCCCATCACATGGAGCACATTGAGGTGTCCCCAAAGGGACCCCAGAAATCAGGGTAACAGTTCTATATTCTTGTCTCTGGAGCAGCAGAAAGCAAGCTTGCCTCATCTTCCATTTGACATCCTTTCACACATTTAAACACATCACCTCTTAATATTCTCTTCTCCGGGCTAAACATACCCAGCTCCCTACGCCACTTCTCATAATGCATAGTTTTCAAGCTTTTTGCCATTTTGGTCACTCTCCTCTGGACACATCCCGGCTTGTCTCTATCCTTCTTGAATTGTGGTGTTCAGAACTGGACACAGTACTCCAGGTGAGGCCTTACCAAACCAGAATAGAGTGGTTGCTATTCCCTCAGTCTAGATACTATACATGTTTTGATATAGCCTAGAATTGCTGTTTTCTGTGCAAAACATCCACATGTGAATTTTGCACAAAATAAGTCCTGAACTGCAAATAGTGCTTGAAAAATGTGCAATTTTTGAAGACTTTCTCACAGTAGGCAGAAAACTGCTGAAATTATTCATTGCTGTCTTCTAGAAGAAACTTAGTGAAGAATCACATCCCTTATGTCACCTTAAAAAGAGGTATGTTATACCTACTGATGCTATGTTATGCCTCCTGATGTTATGCCTACTGATGCTATAAACAATTTTTGTCAAATCACATGTCATTAAATTAAAAACTTTGACCCTAATATAAATATTTGCTATACTTAGTGGGAAACTCCGAAGGATGGCTAACTTTCTGAAGCCTTGCTTTAAATTCAAACTTCATTTACCATTTTCTAGAAAAGTGTTCTTTCACACCACTGTTTAATCCCATCCACCCATACACAGTATTGTAGAATCTTTTAGCAACATTCACTATGAAGTTCAAATAGTACTCAACTGCTTTTCTCTCAGTAATTTTTTTTAAAAAAGAGGGTGTTTCATTCCCACTGAAAAAATACTAATAGCCAAAGATACCTTTGGGATTTTTTTTTAAAAAAAATGGAAAGAGAGAAATGTCAGGTTCTGGCTCCACTTGTCTGATGAAAGGGCTGGTTGAAATCTTGCTGGGGGAAAAACAGAATTTCTTTGTTTTTGTTTTAATAGCCTTTGTGCCAGGTCCCTAGTATAGGAATGGTATAAAATAAAAGGGTGTCAATGTAATATACAGGCCAGTGCATGTTTTATGTTGCAAATAGTATGAAGTCAGCATTACAATTTTCTAATGCAGTAGCAGAACATCTGGAAAAAATAAATTTGTTTAGCTTGAATAGCAGATCTATTTATTGAGCCTTCTTTCAAGAATACGCACATATCAACCCTGGGATTGGATTCTCAAAACTGGGGGTGGGGGGAAAGCAGGGGGAAGGGGGTCTGGTGAATTCAAATTGATGCACTACTTATTCCACAATAGTAATTCAATTAATGATTTTATAGACCCTATCAGTCAAATGGAATATAGAATCAAAGCAATTAACTTGCTTTGCCAATGCAGCAGAGTCTCAATCTCCACAAAGTGCATTGCAAAAAAATTTACCTTTTGCTGTGTGCCAGACAGAGCAAATTGCATTTGAGATTTGGAAGTTCTCTTTTCCACACTGAATTCCATGAAATAATATCGGGCTGTTTCTGTGGTGACCTTGAGGCATTTTCATGATACGGTTTGGTCCATAGTAGACTCAGAGCAATTGCATCTATATCACTGTTGCTACTATGAAGAGATACAAAATGGTTCTCTCTCTCCACACACACACACACACGCACACGCAGCTTTTATCTGCTCATGCAAGGAACTCTTGAAACATAAACCCATTTGGACTGTGCAATACTCAAATCAGCAGCCAAAGTGAATATATAAGCAAATTGCCTTTTGCCTTTTAAAATAAGATCATAATCAGCACTTTCACCATTCACAAAGAAATGCGACTGTGCATTTTCTATCAAGACAAAGAGCAAAATAACATAGGGAGCATTCACCCTTGAGTCACCCTAGACCCACTGAGGTGCTCAATGTGGGTGTAGCCACAAGGCTAAAGAGGACTCCCAGGATTTCCCACTTAGATCCACTTAATGGAGGTAATCTCCCAGCCTATGACATGTATGGTCTAAAATGGGGTTTGGAATCTTGTGACCCATGGACCACATGCAGTCCTTCCTGGTCTTGTCTGTAGCCTCTAAGAGGCCCACAAACAAACAAACAATAAAAACTTTCAAGCCTCAATTTCCTCTACTCCCCCCCCCCACACACACACACACAAACACCTCAATGAATTGTATTTTTAGGGAACATAATTCTTCTCTAAAATAAGTTGTGCCCTCTCCACCTTATTAAGCAAAAAAATAAAAAATAAAATAAATAAAATTCCAGCTTTTAAGTGGACTATCTTTCTGATAGTCACTCCCAACCTCATTTCAAGGGGGCAGTGTGGTCCCAGAGGTGGGATCCTGCGGCTGGAAGAATAGCCCTTGAACACTCAAAGCTTGTCCATACCCAGGTTCAGGAATGGGGAACTGTATATAAAGCACCAGCCCACACTCACTCACTAGTGTGCCCCAGTGCCCATGGAGTGCCCAGTGAATCAGGTAGCCAGGTTTGAACCAGACAGTACCCTTGACATCTACTGCTTGTTTGAGCCACTAGCTGGCCTGCATTCCCACCTTGCTTGCTTACTTGCTCCTTTGCTAGCCTGCTGTGTAAAGCGTCTCTCTAGTTCTTACAGCAAGAGGCAAAAATGTACAGGCAGTATTCTGCTTGTTTGGGAAAATAAGCCCATGGTTTGCAGCCAGTGGGTATAGTCATCATTGTACTTGATTGACACTGGTGGATTCAGTGATATCCATAGAGATTCACATGGATGCACACACAACAAGGGGAAAATGGAGCAGGGGGGAGAAAAAATTAAGGATGACACATCAAAGAAAGGGTTTCTTGGTTCATTTTGAAATAGCGGGGGTAGAGGGGGGCTTCTGTGAGGCAGAAGGAATGGCTGGCCATGGAAAGCATATAGAGAAACTCAGGATTCCATTGTAGCTGAAGGCATATTGAGTTCATCTAGAATCAAATGACAGCAGTAAAGACAAGAACTGATACTCTTTCTAATTCAGTCATTATTTTTTTAAAAAGGAGGAGGAGGAGGAGGAGGAGGAGGAGGAGGGGGAGGAGGAGGAGGGGGAGGAGAGGAGGAGGGGGAGGGGGAGGAAGAAGATCATAATGTTGGAAGGGGCCCTATGGGCCATCAGATCCAACCTTCTAATCAATGCAGGATGTCCAGATACAGCATTTCCAGGAGATAGCTGTCCAGCCCCTTTTTGAAGATATTCAGAGGAGGAGACCCCACTACCTCTCTAGACAATTGGTTCAATTGCTATATGACTCTTACAGTCAAGAAATTCCTTCTACTATTCAATTGAAATCCACTTCCTGTAACTTAAAACTATTAGACCAAGTTCTAATAGTTTTAAGGCAATAGAGAAAAGGTCTGCACCCTCCTCTTTGTGGCAGCCCTGCAAGTATGTAAAGAGTTTGACCACGTCACACCTCATTCTTCTCTTTACCAAGCTGAATATGTCCAGTTCCCTTCAGCCTTTCCTAATATGTTTTGTTCTCCCTACCTGTTGATATCCTTGCTGCCCTTCTGTGAACTCACCCTTCAACATGTCTATATCCATCTTAAAATGAGGTTCCCAGAATGGAATGCACTGACTTGGAAACTATGGCCCTGTTCACACCTTACCTTTTCCCGATGTGGGTGCGCTGGGATCATGCAAGAAACCTCTTGCGAGAGGCACTTACATCCCCTCTGCTTCTTCTCTGCACCAGCTCCGTGCTGGCTGGAAGGAAACGTGAGGGCTCTGCGTCTTTCTTCCACAGTGCAGCCAGGTACTTTCCCAGGCTGTATTGGGGGAGGAAGCGCGATAGCTGCATCTCCAGAGGCTCCGCACACAAGGTAAGTGCATTTGGGGCCCAGGAGTGACGCACAATCGCGCATCATTTTTGGCAAGAAGCCGAAAATGATATATTGTGTGATCGCCACCTACTGGCCTCAGGAACATCGCATGATTGCGAGGACGTTCGCATGAGAAATGGCATGTGAACAGGGCCTATGTTTCTATTAATGCAGACTAAAATAGCATTTGGCTTTTTTGCTGTAAATTCATATTGCTGGCTCATGTTCAACTTATGATCAACAATAATACTAAGGTCCTTTTCACAGGCAGTATTGCTAAGCCAAGTATCCTCCATCCTATCCCTGTGCATTTGGGTTTTGTGGCCTAAATGTAGAAATGTTTTTGTATTTGTATCTGTTGAATTTCATTTTACTCATTTCAGCCCAGTTTTCTAGTTTATCAAGGTCCCTTTTAATTCTGTTCTTATCTTCCAATGTGTTAGCTACCCCTTCCAGTTTCTTATTATTTACAAAGCTGATAACAATTCCTTCAACCCATCAACTAAATCACTGATAAAAATGAAGAGTATCAGCTCCAGGACAGAACCCTACAGCACTCCACTTGAAGCCTCCTTCCAATCTGAAGCACAGACACTGATGACAACTCTTAGAACATGGTTTTCCAACCAATTATGGATCCATCTGATGGTGTCTACATCTATTCCAAATTTAATCAGTTTGCTAATCAAAATATTGTGTGGGACCCTATCAAATGCTTTGCTGAAATTCAGATAAATGACTCCTATAGCATTCCCACCGTCTATTAGGAAGCCCTGGTGGCGCAGTGGTTAAATGCCAGTACTGCAAGCCACAAGGTTGTGAGTTCGATCCTGCCTGGCTCCAAGGTTGACTCAGCCTTCCATCCTTTCGCAGGTCGGTAAAATGAGTACCCAGCTTGTTGGGGGCATGTATAGAAATGTTTCGAAATACATGCTACTTGTAAGTTGTTCGCCGCCTCGATCCATATGGAGAGGCGGGATACAAATAAATAATAATAATAAAAAATACTAGTGATCTGGTTGAAAAAAGATATAAGGTTAGTTTGGCTGGTTTTGTTCTTGCCAAAACCCATCCTGGCTGCTACAAATCACTGTATTGTCATCAAGATACTTGCAGATGGACTCCTGTATAAGAGATTCTAATATTTTTCCTAGTATTGAGTTTGACTGACTGGTGGTAGTTTCCTTGAATTTTTCCCCTTTTTTGAAGAGAGAGACAATATTTGCTCATCTGCATTCCTCTGGCACCTCACTTGTTCTCCAAAATTTCTCAAAAATTATGGCAAGTGGTTCTGCAAGTATATCAGCAAATTCCTTCAATACTCTGGGCTGCAGTTCTTCTGGTCCTGAAGATTTGAACTTATTAAATTAACTAGATGATTCCTAACTAACTCTTTCTCAATCTTGATTTGCAACCCAGATTCCTTACCAAGGTCTCACCTGATGCATAGAAGCCCACAGTCCTCTTTTTTGGAAAAACTGAAACAAAATAGATATTGGGCAATACTGCCTTTTCATTGTGACCTGCTAGCATCCCATCAAGTCTCTGTTATATATATGAAGTCATCTTTAGCTTCCTGCACTAGGACTTCAAGCTCACCTTGTCTATTTCCCAACTCTATGGGTTGGTGCATAGACATCTAAAGTGTTGCTTTTGTCAGCTTTTATTCTACTGTGAGTTGTATTGTAGCTCCCGTTTTCTCCTTCTGTTTCTCC
Organism: Ctenosaura bakeri; assembly: GCA_948474755.1. Taxonomy (NCBI): domain Eukaryota; kingdom Metazoa; phylum Chordata; class Lepidosauria; order Squamata; family Iguanidae; genus Ctenosaura; species Ctenosaura bakeri. Next base: position 100,620 of record CAOLHI010002768.1, on the reverse strand, counting down.
TCTAGAATTCACATCCTTGTGTTTAGAGCTTACTTTTGGAAAGATGTTTAAGCTGTCATCTCTAACTTTCACAAGGATTTAATTTAAAACTATCTTAGATTCGCCATGCTCTTACCAAAGATATTCTTCCCAATCTTTGTGAGGTGCATGCCATCTATAGCCAGTAGTCTTTTATCTAGAAATGAAGATGATGGTGCCAGAACCCAAACCTCTCCCACTGCCATCATTTGCATAGCCAGTAATTCACCTGCAGTATCTTCCTGTCCCTCTATCTTTCACTGGTAGAATTGCTGGCAATACAGCCCGTGCTTTAAACTCCTCTGAGTCCACGGTGATCTGCTCAAAAGTGTTCCTTGCAGTGTTGTTGGTGCCCACATGAATCAGAACAAAGGGGTACTGCTCTGTGTTCTTGATGACCTCTGGGAAGCTGTCAGTGCCATCCTGGATACATGTGCCAAGAAAACAGCAAACTTTCTGATTCATCTTGTCTGGCTGGCACACAGTTCCTTCTATACCTCTGAGAAATGAGTCTCTTACCACCAGCACCTTTCTGTCCTTCTTGCTGCAGTTGGTGGTTAGGTTGGCTCCTTCCCTGGCATGCAGTACGAGAACATGTACTCAGGGAGAGTACACAGTCAAAAATAAACAAAAAGTCATCACACAAGCCTTTAAAAAAACAGTCAAAGAATCAAGGATGACCCCCAAAACATAGTTCACCTTCTGCTCTCTCCTCAGAGACTGAGCTCCAAAGACTGAGGTAGCAGTTTTATAGAGCTAGTGGCTGCTGGCTCTGCCCCCAAGCAAGTCAGTGACTCTTGCCTGAATTAAGTTTTAATTTCTTCACCCTCAGCCAATCCATTACTGATGACGGACCTTGGTTTAGGACCAAAAAAGCTTGCTCAGCTTGTTGTACAAAGGACCAATAAAGTTGGTTGTCATCCACATATTGATGGCAACAAATGACAAAACTCCAGACAATCTCTCCCAGCAGCTTCATGTGGATGTTAAATAGCATGGGGGACAGAACCAAGCACTGAGAGACCCCACAGGCCAAAGGCCAAGGGGTCAAACAGGAGTCCTAGATTTGTCCCCTTCAGGAAGGAACAAACTCACCCTAAAACAGTGCACACAGGTGACCTAGAAGGATACCATGGTCAATGCAAGGTGACCCAGAAGAGTCAATGGTATCAAAAGCAGCTGAGCGGTCCAGCAGAACCAACAGGGACACAGCATTCTCACTATCACCTCCTATGGAATGAAATACTCCAGTGATGATGGCAGGGGTGGCCAAGTGAGTAACATAGAGAGCAGAAATGCAACCCCATCATATTGCCCCTCCCCCAAAAATGTTCTTAAAATTATACTAAGTTCAGTTGGAGAAAAGGTACTTTTTTGTTCTGACTTAATTCCACCACCACCCTGGGGAAATATAATTTAATGGCATTAATATAAACACATTGGTTCCAATCGGGGATCTTTCTATCTCCAATACAAATTAGAAAGCAGATGGTAAAGTAAGAATTCCCCTTTGACTACTTTGTGAATTTATCCGTATTCTTATTATGTACTGTGTGTTACTTGTGTTAAAATTTATTGGTCTGTGTGACAATAATACATTCATCCATTCATTCATATTGGTCAGCCCATTTGAACGGCTCCAACAGGTTCAGGGCTAGCCCAAGACATTCAGGGCAATCAGGACAGGCCCTGGGGCACACCTGTCTTTCTGTCTTCTACCCAAGGGAAATGGCTGTTGCAGGAAATGCAAAACACTTCCCAGATGGATGTGGCTCTGAGGGAGAGAGGCAGGAGGACTCAATAGGTTTTTTTCCACCCACCACTACCACATTATCCGTGATGGTACACTATCCTTTACCAGCAGCAGACACTTCCCACGACCAGAGAAACTCAGTCCATGAATTAGTACACAGATATTTTACTGAAATAACAAAGTGTTTTAAAATCCAAGAGCCAAGCTACTGCACAGAACAGCAAAGCAAATGAACAGAGGATGCTGTTGAACAAGGCTTTATCTGAAGGCCCTCCCAGGAGACACAATTCCCAAAGGCATCAAGGCAAGGACACCATGCTGGAGCATCGGAGAGTATAGGTAAAGTTCAGAGTGAAGATACTACACTGAAAGAGCAGCAGGCAGGCAGGGATGGGTAACAGTTGCATGGCAGACAGAAGCACCATCCATACTAATAGGGAGTGTCAGAGGCATATATGCCATAGGTTTGGGATCTGACATGTTCATTAACCAGTCACCAGGTCACTCCACATCACCTGGCAAAATTCAACATTTTAGGGGTCATGCATCCTACTTTAGAAAGGATGCATTATATTTGTACCTCTATAAGAGGACAGTTTGAAGGCATCCTCTATTTGGAGGCATCCTCTGTTTGAAGGGTTGATCAAGCACAAGTTGGATTTAAAGAGAAAGAACCACAAGAAGGGAGAGCAGAAGGTTTAGAGTGTTCCACCAACTGTGAGGACCTGGATAGCAGATGGAACAGTAGGCACACAGGTTACCTGCTCACACCTGTTCACAGACCCCCTTCCCACAGCTATGGTAAGATGGATTGCATTTCTATTCAAACTACCATAATTATTGCTAAATCTGCATCTCTCTCTCTCTCTCTTTCCCCAGTCGTCCCTCCGCTTTCACCTTGTTTAGGGGCACAAGACCCCCTGAAAGTGGAAAAACTTCAAATATTGTAGACTGCCCAAACAGTATTTAACACACCAAAAAAAAATTAACTGTACAGGCAGGATGGCTGAACCCAGCCATGTGTGTGTTCCCTCAGTTGCTCAGTCACTCATTCAGGCAGGAGAGAAGGAAAGGAAAGGGATGGGGGAGCAGAAGGAAGAAAGAGGACACTTGTCCCATACACTTACCCCTCCACCCACACAAAAAAGTGAGTAAGTAAATGCATGTGCCTTCCCTCATCCCATCCCATTCCCTTCTCCCCTCTCACCCACATGAGTGGGCAAGTGAGCGAATGCTCATGCCCTCCCTCCTCCCATTCCATTCCCTTCTTCTGTCTCACCCATATCAGTGAGAGAGGGAACGGGGGGCGGGGGGGGCAGGCCCAGCCAGCTCACCAGTCTGATTTCTTCCCAGCAACACAATCAGCAAATTATCAAAACTGTGAAAACCCACAAATGTGGAAGGCTGACTGTATATGCAGGTGGCATGCAAATGTTTGTTCTCTTTCATCCTTTTCTGATGATTTTTGTTTGTTTGTCTATTTTGTTTTATTTTTGGCAACATGTTAAGTGGCCATACTAGCAGAAAATAGGAAGTAATGCTCTTGTTCCTTATCAATGTGCGAACATAGCACTAGAGCAGCAAATAGTTTGTTTCTTGATGTTTCAAAGGTGAGGTGCTGCACCAAAAGGAGGAAGAAGGGACAGCCAGCATTGTGAACATGAGCCCAATATGAATCTGTGAATGTGACCAGATGTAAGACTTGTTTTACTCTACATTTTCCTGGCATTTGGGCAGCAAAGGAGAGAAGCAAGAGGCAGATGTGAAAGGCAACTGGGTGTCAAGCACAGTCTTGGTATCAGTGTGGAGGAATAGTGCTAGATAGGGTGGGAGCTGAAGTACTACACGGAACTGCAAAGTGGGCAGTGGAGGTCAGCAGGAGCAGTATTGAGTACACCTTGCGGATGTATATAACCTTTGGTGCTCAGAAGGAATGTCTCAAAAGCAATAGGGTTTCCTACAATATGTTATTGCAGCAGGTGGTAAGGAGGCAACCACAATAGGATTTCTTTTTCCATTTTAACATTAACGCTACTATGTTACTTTTTCTTTAACTACTTGTGTTTGCTTGTCACTTTGGCTCAATTTTTGTCTCATTTTAGGTATTTGTTGGCTACTTTGTATTTTAAGATTATTCTTTTTAAAAAGCAACCAATGACATATGAGGGATCATGTGACTAATGTGCAGTGTAACAAGATCAAATTATTTTTAAGCAAACATTTTTAGCCTTTAAAAAGTATATTCCAAGGTCTAGTAAGCTACTAATGTGAATAACAGTTCGTTACAAACCTGACCACTCTAAGGTCTTGTTACCCTGTTTACTGGGGGTCCCGGGAGGGACACCTATATGCACTTTCAATTAACTAAGTTTGGGGAAATTAGCTAGAGCACAAGTTAGCAATGTGAGAGGCAGGGCAATGCAGCGGAATCTTTTACCCAATGTCTATGGGGTCAGGCCAAGCCAAGGAGCACACCAAGTTTAAGAATAATTGAGATTTTTATTAAATACAGACAAACAGTGTATGCAACACACACACTCAGATAACTATAGAAAATAGAGGTTGGAGTGGTATAGAGGGATTTTGAGAGGGATTGTTGAATTGGGTGATACAACACCTCTCCTGAAGCCCGGAGAGGTCTGAAGATTGAGTTCGTTGGTATGGAGTCTCAGTACGTGGGACTGAGGGGACAGCTCGCCAAACAAAGCAGCAGCAAGGCAGGATGGAAGTCAGGAGTGATCCGAGGAAGGTCTCGGAATCAGGGGGTTTTATAGGGAGAAATGTAACTGCAGGCTATTCTGTACTTGGGGGAAACAATGAGTTTCGGGTGCGAGACAAAGCTTTGGAAAGGTCAAAATTTAGCATGATTGAGTTAAGTCCAAATTGACAAAGAGGTAGACAGTATGCAAATGCTCAGTGCTTGGCAGTTGAGTATTCAGCTTGCCAAGTTGCCTGCTTGGGGCAGGGAGTCCTTTGTAAGCAGCGTGCATACATAATGAGGGTGTTTGCAGAGAGGTCTCCTAAAGCAGCGATCTGGCTATTTCTGGCCTGCCTGTATTGTGTTGGGATATTGCAGCGTTTAGTGGCCGAGCCTAGTTCTGTGCTTGTCCGGGGGTCTCACAAACTTGTGGAGAGGTATGGTGGAAGAGAGCCAAATTATTGATATCAAAATGATATCTAGCAGGCCCAAATCCGGGCTAGCAAATGCAGTAACAGTCTTTATTGGTTGTATCTTCTACTGTAGTATTTGTGTATACCATAACACCACTAGATGTTCACAACCCTTCTACACACTGTAAATAAAGGATGCCTGTACAGCATTTAGACACCCAGCAAAGAACTGAGACACAACCAGACAGAGAATAATCCTGCACTGTAACACACCCACAGCTACAACCAATAGTAATCATATAAGATCTATGCTACCAAGAACAGAATGAAAGAGCTTGGATGAAGGAAAGTGATTTACTTATCCTAGTTGCGACAAACAAGATGAACTCAAATAACGTCAAGAGTAAATCCATGTAAGGTGTAATTCTAGGAAACAGGTTTAGGAAAGAGCTGGTTCACAAAGGATTTTAGAAAAGGCTTGGTAGAAAGCTAGCAGGGATAGTTAACACAAACCAAAAGCCTTTCAACACACCACTTCCAATATTTCTGCTCCTAAGAAGCAGAACTATCAGGTTTCACACAGAGATGCTATCTGTGTCTCTATGGCCCTCTGAATCTCCCAATCAGTTAGTTCACAGAGAGCGTCATGAGCTTCCATCTGCTTGGAGGGCATGTGTTTTGTTTTAGATGAATCCCAAATCCCTATAGAACATTCACCTTCATTCCAGGAATCAGAATTGATCCAAAATCTATGTACAGTCCTGGTATATTATTTGTGACTATAAAAATGGTTACATACAATGAGCTGCTGCTTACTGTCTTGAGAAAGACTTGAAAAAAATCATAGGTCAGTGGAAAAAAATCTTCTCATGTTTGGTTCTAAGCCTTCATCCCACACAGTATTCCAAACTCCAGGCTTTGTGGGTCAGGAAAAACATGAGGCATAATTCCTCCCAGGCATTTTACTTCATATATATTCAACTCTTCGCATCTTCTTGACTATTGTGTCGTCTGGAGCTTATTGTTACCCTGCCAATTACAATTTGTAGTTTTACTGGGAATATAAAACAACTATATCCTTGATCTCAAGGATCCCAAGGACAATATGCTCCCAATGGATTGAATTCTTACAGTAATGCAAGGTTTGAGCTTCATTGTTGAAAATATCTCACCAGATGGATAACACTAGGACATATTTCAAAGCTTTTTGCAGTAAATGAGCCTATTGATGCCCACTGTAACAATCTATTATGTGTGCTTGGGACTTTAAGATAAAGGTACAGGATACATTTGTTAATTTTTATCTGGGACATAGTCATATTAGTGTCATTTTCAATCTTCCAACCCAATTGATTGTTTTCCTTCTTTTGACTTATTTTTAAGAAGTGACAGTTCTCTGGATCTTGCTCACATAATCCAGGCCTTTGGTGTCAGTGCCTGAAATGAATTACTGTTTATATTAGAAACTTCATTTAATAAATTAAGCCTGGTCCATGAACTGTCAAAGTTCCCTTAAGTCTGTAATTCATATATAACAGATGCCTTTTCCAAGACTCAGCTAGAAAGTAGCCAACATGATTGCTTCCTCTTTGCCATTACTAGGTTCTATGGGTTTAGCTATCTACTGCCTATAGAGAATTAAAAACAATTTAAAAGGGCATCTGGTAGAAAGCACTCTAAGGCACAGAAAAATTGTTCCATATACAATGCGCTTCTGTTTAGACCAGAGAATTATTCAGTAATTGGCACTTGTTTAAATAGACCATTCAGATTCAGCTTGGCTTTGGTTTTCCAATTGCAGATTGAGTTACCAAACTTTCTTCTTTCCAAACAAAAAACTTGGGGAGTCCTGATTTTTTTTCCAGCATATTCATGGCACCACCGTGATTAAGAGCAACAGCTAATTTTTTTTGTACAAGAAACAAGCACATTTTTGAAAAAGTGACATAAATAATTCAGACATTTTTCTCCCAGATTGTTTATAAATTATATATATTTAGTTTACTCTGGCCTAGTTTGTGTAAAACTGATTTTTTTAAAAAAATAAAAGTAAAGGCAATGATTTCTTTTTAATTGCAAAACTTAAATGTTCAGGGGGAGATGCAGATATACCATTCTAATTCTGGGGATAGTTTCTTTATTTAAAAGGGTAAGCCAAAAAACCTATTATTAGACTGGTTGTTGGAAGCTTACCATTCCATTGTTTACATTTTTCACAGCCCTCTTAATGCAGGAACAGTTGTCGCATGAAAAGTTAATAATGAAGCATATCTATAAGGATATAAAATAATGTTGTGGAAACATCAGTTCGCATCAACTGTTATAAGTTCAGACATTTGGAAAATTTCCTTCTACAGCTTTAGGTGACAACATTATGCTTCTTTTTTCTTTTTTTTAAAGTTTGGTTTGTGCATTCTAATTCTTTTTAGGGTGTATTCTCCCCCAAAATGTCTGTTTCACAGTACGAGACATTTTGAACAGAACAGCTGCCCAATGAAAATTTCATTGTTCTTCCTAGTCACACATTAAGATTTCAATCAAAGCTAAATTCATCGCTGTGGGAATTGAGAGCAAGTTTCCTACGTCCCTGTGTCTATGAAATGAAAATGAAGCAGGTAACCATGAGAAGCAGACATGGCAGATGTGTGTCAAAAAGTGGATCACAATTGGTTAGTCAACGGTTGAGGAAAAGACTGAAAGATCTATATTGGGCAAATCACACACTCACATGCTCCTCTGTCATCCTACCTTTTCAGCTGTCTTTAAAATTTCCCAGTTTTTCTCTCCTCTTCCCACTTTCCCCCTTTGTCATCAGTCTGAGTTCAAAGTGCTAAAGTAGCTTGCAGTCAGTTAACTCAGCAGGGAGGAAGAGAGGAGAGGAGAGGAGAGGGCAGATCTTGCCCTTCCCAGGACGCTCAGGCAAAAGCTGCAGCCTTCTTGACCGCACTTTGATGTTGCTTGGCCACATATTTTCATCTGTGAAATGTTGGATGGTATGCATACTCTATCTAGGACCACTTAGAAATACAAACTGCATCTCCTGCTGCTATCTCTAAAAAATGAACTCAACAGTATCCCAACTTGTCTGGTGAATTCATTTCCTACTGCCACATACCTGGGTTTTGAAAGTCAGGAGGCATTTCAAAAGTCAGTGTAACATATAATGGATTTTGTGTTTCAGGGCTGTACTGTTTTTTAATCCCTACTTTTAAGTTAACTGTTCATATGGTTTTAAATTCTATAGACAGTTCCACGTTATTTTAATCCCAGCTTCTTGTACATTTTGAGCCTTGTGGGCTTTTACGTGTATCTCTTTTTATTCTTTACGCCACCTTGAGTTCTACTTTTGGGGGGACAGCAGCAGATAAATAAAGTGATTGATTGTCTGAGGTTCTCCGTCTTCATTTTACTGTCAGTGCTGATCCAAGTAGAGCAGGACCTGCATCATTCACTTTAAAACAACCATACCACAAGGCCAGAGGTATCTTGCCCTACAGAATCCTTACTGCCTTTTATGAGAGTAAGAAGCAGGTGGGTTGTGTAGAAAACAACATACTAGAAGTTTTGAGTGCTCAAGATGCAGTTCTGAAAGCTGCCATGGGTTTGACATTTCTGAAGACCGATTTTGAAGGAATGATGAGGAGATCTAGGGGATAAAGTCTGACAAGTGATCAGGATTAAAATGGCATCACATGCTTCTGTTTCTTGAACCAGCAGCCTCATCTAAAGATAACAAGAGGAGAAGCTTTCTCATGCAAAAGGGCCTCCAGAGCGTCGCACAATTGTGGGGACCATTCCACATGACGTCATCACAATTGTGTGACGCTGCCAGGGCCAACAGGCGGCGATCGCACAATATATCGTTTTGGGCTTCTTGCTGAAAATGATGCGTGACTGCACGTCGCTCCGGGGTCCCACACACACTTACCTTGCATGTGGAGCCTCCGGAGATGCGGCCCTCGTGCTTCCTCCACCAGCGCAGCCTGGGAAAGTACCCGGTTGCACTGCAGAAAGAAGAGGCGGAGCCTTCATGCTTCCTGCCAGCCAATGGAGAAGAAGCAGAGGGGATGCGAGTGTCTCTTGGAAGAGGTTGCTTGCGTGATCCCCGCACGCCCACACTGGAATCAGGTAAGCTGCGGAAAGGGCCTCAGAGAAGAGCATTAATGCCTGGTTCTGCATATAACATCCACACATAGGTCAAACTGATCTTAACAAAGCCAGAGGATAGGATTGTAAAATAGAAAATAAAGGTTGATAGCATTGTGGCTACCTTAAACATTTTCTCTTCCTGCATGCTTGCTCTGCAAAGAAAACCCCAGTTCAGAGCCTCTTCCCTCTCTGGAGAAGTTATGACAAAAAATAGGGTCTTCCAAGTTGGAGACAAGGAATGTTTGTCCCTCTCCTGCAATGCTGGGTGACAACTCCCTAGATGAACCTGCCCAGGTCCTGAGATTCATAAGAAAGCTCTTCTCTCAGTCAATCCACTTTTAAAGGCATGGCTAGTGGGGACGAGGGATAAGACTTTTTCAGTGGCTTCCCCCACACTCTGGAATTCCCTTCTGAGGAAAGCCAGAGTGACTTCCTCCATCCTGTCCTTCCACCAGCAGGCAAATACTTTTCTTTATTACAACAGGCTTTTGGCACTGAGAGTATTTTTTTTAAAATGAGCTTTAAAGGGATGCTGTATTGCTTTTAGAGAGCCAGCACAGTATAGTGGTTTTAGTGTGGGATTGCGATCCTGTAGACCAGGGTTTGATTTCCTGCTCTGTCATAAAAACTCACTGAGTGACCTTAGGTGTGCCACACACTCTCAGCCCCAGAAAGACCCATGATAGTGTTGCAATAAGTCAGAAATGACTTGAAGCCACACAAAGTGCCTTTACTGAACTGTTTTGTAACTGTTTTTATTTTTATTATTATTATTATGTTGTTGTTGTTGTTATTTTGGACAAAAAGACTTTTACTTAATATTGGATCATGGAAAACCATGTTGCTTATTCATCAAAACATCAGTGGCAACACAGTACCAAGGGTCAATAAGGTCAATTTGAGAATTCAGGGGCGAGCTACTTGGAACAAAGTGGTGTCAGCTTTCAAGAGCCTTTGAAATGAAGAGAGCATTATAAAATAATATTTTCATGCTCATGACATGTATATAGCAACAAGATACATAAGAACAAGCTAAGTTTATATGGTATGCTAAGGTCAAGAAGATCCAGAACAAGAACCTCGTGAAAAATTCTTAGGTTGTGGTCTAACTTAAGAGCTGTACATACAGCTTGGAAACATTACTTTTTTTGGTCTACCACTCCAAGAACCTTCCAGTCAGCATAATGGTGGCAATCTTAAGGCTTCTATTCAACACAAACACACAATCTATGTTCCTGGCCAGAAGAATGTTTTTATCATGTTTAAGGGTATGCTTTAAATTGTCTTAATATTGTGGTTAGTTGAATTCCATTTTAAAGTTGAACTTTGTATGTTTTTAGCTTTATTGTATTTGTTTTAAATTGTAAGCCACCTTGAGTCCCAATTTTGTGGAAAAGTGGAGTACAAATAAATTAATAATGCTCACAGGAATCCTTTTGGAGTATTCTGTGCTTATAAGTGGACTTATGTGTGTGGGAAACAGAATTGTAAAGATGAGCAACATCTATATTCAGTAGAGGGCTGCTGCTTCATAACTAAATAGCAGAGCCACCAAAGAGACCGATAGACAATGGACCATCGAGGAGGGGGTTCCAGTGCACATTGGGGACTCCTGATGTGCATCCATTACACATCTTTCCAATTCAATAATCAGATTTCTTGGTGCCTGCAAGTTCACATTGATTACATTACATTAATTGCAAGTGCATGCAGATTTACACTGTGTGAAAAGACATATATGATTCTAGCAAACAATAGCAATACAATGTCTCACTAGAAACAAAGAGGCTGTCATACTTTGGATGTGTTGTAAGATAATGTGACTTATTAAAAAAAATGATAATGCTTGGTAAAGTGAAGTGTAGTAGGAAAAGAGGAAGACTGCACTATAGGTGGATCAAGGTCTTGCATTTGCAGGCCCCGAGCAGAACAGTGGATGACGAGGAATCATTCACAGGGTCACTATAAGTTGAAGTCAACTTGATGGCAACAAAAGCAGCAACAACAGTTCCCATGTTCTTTCCCCATTGCCTATGTTAGCTAGAGTTGATGGTAATCACAGTGCAGCAGTACCTGGAGAATCATATCTTTACCACCAGGTTGTGGCTTCTCTTTCCCATCAAGCTAACAAAGCTAGTGAAATGCTTTTGTTTAGTCAGTTCTGGGCTAAAGCTTTTTGATGTTTTCCTCATACCTTTCTAGAGTGCATTAAGTATTTGTAACCACTTTGACAGCCCAGATTTAGACTATGATGATCCTGTTTAAAAGAAATCTTCCTTCAACAGAGTTTCTGATCTTTTTAAAGAGCAAAGGTACGCCAGCGGAAAGCAGAATCCCTGTCATCCACTTCAGTTTAACAGCATTTCTGTTTCTCCAAACTCTTGGCTGTCTGAATGATTTGGGATGTAAATTTCGCAAGGCACTTTGCTGAGATTGAACGTCTGCTGCATTGCAAAGCCAAATTAATTGCTCGATTCTATATTCCAATTGACTGAGAATACAATGTTGCATCTATATAATTATAAATTGAATTACTATTATGGAATAAGGAACACTTTTCTTTTGCATTCAGCACATCCACTTGACTCCCTCCTGGAAATGAAATGCAACATTGATGTTGAATATACCCAACTGATGGGACCTTAACCAAAGAAGCTTGACCAGCCTGTGGTTCATCCCAGTACAGTCCATCTTTCTTGGTATAGACTGGCTAATACTGATTGTAAGGGTATCTGACATAATAACACTTTTCTTCCTCCTCTATTAAACTCAGGGGAAGCTTTGCTGCTTGGTTCTAGGGGATGGCTTAAATTCCATAAGTCATTAATTTCTTTGGAATGTAACAGGCACAGAAAATTGTCAGAATTATCTTTGCTTCTGAGTTCTCTCCCATGGATAACTGAGGCCTTTTCTGCACCTTACCTATTCCCAATGTGGGTGCGCGGGGATCATGCGAGAAGCCTCTTCCAAGAGGCACTTGAGTCTCCTCTGCTGCTTCTCCGCAGCAGCTCCCTGCTGGCCGACAGGAAGCACGAGGGCTCCGCCTCTTCCTTCTGCAGCGTAGCCAGGTATTTTCCCAGGCAGCACTGGGGGAGGAAGCGCGAGGGTTGCATCTCCGGAGGCTCTGCACAGAAGGTAAGTGTGTGTGGGACCTGGGAGGAACACACAATCACGCATCATTTTTTACGAGAAGCAAAAAATGATATATTATGCAATTGCCACCCATAGGCCCTGACAGCGTTGCGCGATTGCAAGGACACCATGTGAAATGATCCTTGCAGTTGCACAACACTCCAGAGGCCCTTTCACATGTGAAATGGTGTGCAAAAAGGGCCAGAAAGAAAACAATCCAACCCACATCAGCTAACACACACTACACAGGCATCTCATTGTCACTTATTTGTTTATTTATATAATTCACAACAACTAATTGAATTCTATCTTTCAGGCAACCTGAAAATCTGAAAAAATAAAATATAGATAAATCTCCCAAAGTTGGGGGTTGCCCTGGTTGGTTTCTTGGAGTGGTCCCAGGATCTTACAGCTCTTTGGCCAACTGTCCTACTTCAGGACACACAGACCTTGAGGGCTTGTATGCATCTAAGTGAACCAAATATGGTGTAGTGGTTTGAAAGTTGGATTAGGGTTCCAGGGAACCAGGGATTCAAATCCCTGCTCAGCCATGAATACCCACTGGGTGACCTGGGGCAAGTCACACTCTCTCAGGCTAAGAGAAAGGCAATGGCAAACACCTTCTGAACAAATTTTGCCAACAAAATCCTGTTAAAGGGCCTCTGTAAGTTGGAGTTGGCTTAGCCATGTGACAACAACGGCACATCAAAGTATTCAAGGTGAGGAGAAATAAAAAGGCGACCACAACACCATGCGAACAAGGAAAACCTATATGCCAGGAAACTAAGAATGATAGTAAAAGCAGATGTAACACTCTGACTTAAAAACAAAACCATACTGCCTTATCTTTTAACACCACAAATGAAAGTTCAACTGTGGCAATTTGTTGTTGCTGTTCTCTTCTGTAATCACAGTAATATTGTATTTCTACCCAAGTCTCCTGTACACCCAAAGAGTATTCAAAATAAGCACACATCGAACAGTCCAATAAAAGACTACAACCAGTCATGTTCAAAGCAGCAGTTCAATGCCATATATAGTAAAACAGCTTAGAAACTGAGGCAGCAACAGGATCAGTCAATCAACCATTAAAAGCTTGCCAAAACAAATTTGCTTTCAACTGCTGTCTAAAAGAACTTAGAGAGCTCATTAAAAAATACTATGCTATGCAGCTCTGAGTTGGATAAAAACATGAAATGCAGATGCTACATACTCTGGACCTCTTGGTATTTCATTCCTTGCTAATGTAGAACTTTCAGGGCCAGGTTACTCAGAGGCCTCCATACTAGTATGCCAGGGCACACAGGGGCACCCAAAACTGGACAGCTCTTCAATGGTGGCACTGTTTGCAAGAATCAGTGCAACCATCTGGGCATTGTGGAGGCAGCAGCTAGAACTGGTAGAATTTTGAGAACCCTTTTCATACACTAAATTGTAGTGGAAGCATGCAGAGTTCCCAACCAAAGTTCCCAGCTCACAAGTGATGTGACTGGAGGAGTAGCGATGTGCAGGAGGGGAGCAAAATGCGGGCATTGTTCCTCCAAAGGAGAATCATGTCCCCTATGAAATTTTCTTTCAGTCCCCAAATTTTTAACATGGCAGAGAGTGAGACACCACAAACTGTTCACACCTAGAACACTTATATTCACTGTGTTCACCTTCCCTTGGTCACTTTGCCCCTTTTCTTTGGATGACTAACTATGGCTGGAATTCACTAAGGCAGTTATGAATCCACAACCACCATAGTTACCAACCTATGTAATGTCTCCCATCTCACTCCACCCCAAATGTCCACTTACTGGTTAGCAGCCACTGTGATCGATGCAGATATGTTTCTCTGTCAATCAGGAAGCAGACAACTGACTCTCCCAGCCCATCTTGTGAGTGATCTCCAGTGCAACAGTCAGAAGCAGGGACCCTGTAGTGATTTCTTATTGTCCCAGAGGCTGCTCATATGGCTGACAATATCAGTCAGCTGATTTTTGATCAACAGAGGAATAGACTCACATCAGTCACAGCAGCTGCTGCCTGGTAAATGGAGATTGGGAGACTGTCATGGTCCCTGCATTAGGTAATACCTAGCAATTGTATAAGAGAACTGGTCGTGAAGGAATAACTCTAGATTACCCAGCCATAGCCACCTTAGTGAATTCCAGGCATTATTTCTAAATGCTGGAGTAAAGTTTTACATTACTGCAATGCCAGAATTTTGGACAGTGAAGGAAAATTTCATTGAGGGTGCAAAAAAATTATTTAGGTGTGCAATGCCCTCATCTCACCCCCCCCCCCATAGCTACAATCCTGGATGGGACAACTGTAACAGCTCCTACCACATGTTCATGACTGAGGCATTGACCTGGAGAGTGGAAATAAAATGGTTCTGCTGCTCACCACCTCATAAGGCAATGGAAACCTGCATCCTTTGTGAGGAGAAAGAGAGCCACTGCTGGCCAAGGCTACCATAAGCAAAGATGGCAAAGAAGGTGGATGCTTCACCTTCTTCACAGGGCAATTGGCACTGGGACTCAGGGCAGCTACAGACTGGGGGAGGTGGGAGAGAAGGGGGGCAGCACAACCTACTCCTCAGTTTCTTTCAAAAAGATGAACACCATACTTTCCAATTGTCCCAATTTGGCAGGAATAGTCCTGATTAATCCTCTATCATCCCATTTTTTCAGCAGCTTTTTAAATGTCCCAGTTTCTTTCTCCTCCTTTTCCTTTCCTCCTTTGTCCTCAGCTTACTTCAGTTGCTGCAAACTGAGTTCAAAGTGCAAAAGTAGTCTGCACTCAAGTAATTCATCAGAAGGAGAGGAGAGGAGGAAGAGGCTGAATCTTATCCTTCTCAGTGGGCTCAGGGAAAAGCAAACTGCTGCAGCCTCTCCTAGCTTGCATGTTCTTCCTCATTAATACCTTCACCATCTTGACCACACTCTGATGTTGCTTGGCCATATGTGTCTTGGTTTTCATCTATTAAATGTTGGAGGGTCTAGAACAGAGGATGTGATGAAAGGCAACATGGAAAGAGACCTGACTCTGGGGCAAAATGAATGTTTCAAATTCTCCACTTTGAGATGCTTTAACCACTTAAGAGTAGCAATGAGTGAAGGCAGAAAAAAGTTGTGGGCATCTTATCAAAACTTCAGGTGCTAGAGACAAACTTAAACTGTTACCTTAAAAGAAATTCCCAAGGGGGGGGGAATTCCTAGACCTCACAACAGAGAGACTTTCTTTACAAACCTAGGGCCCTTTCCGCACAGCATTCGCCATGGGAAAGGGCCTCTGGAGTGTCGCACAATTGGCAGGAGCCATCCATATGATGTCTTTGCAATTGCACAACGCTTGAAAAAAAGCATTTCCCAACTGTTCATTGACAATGGGGGACATGATTTTTCAGGAAACGCAGTGGGTGGATTACTCCAAAACTTGACAGCTTACTTTTTAGGCTCAAATAAGGACTTATGCTCAATTCTGAAAGTAGAAAAATTATCCAAAATTTCAGGATGTGTTTGAGTTTCCACAGGAGCAGCTGCTTTGGGTGTGCTCTAGGATAAGCGAATATAGTCCTGTAAAAAGGTAAAAGAGGAAGATTCCTGCTAAAAAAGATGGAGGGTGTGCCCAAGGTCACCCAGGCATTTTCATGGCCAAGCGGGGATTCAAATCCTGGTGTCCAGAATCATTGCCCAATGCTCAAACCACTTCATCACACCAGCTCCTTACTACAGATGCTGGAACTCAAACTCTTTGGAGCCTACAGCAAAATCATCTGAAGTTCTGGGAAAAATACATTTTGATTTATAGTGGAAACCTTCTTATAGACCTACTTCCTATATGTAGGGGGGGCATAGAAAACAGTAATAGACAAATAGAGAAACAAAGATGACAACATTCCATAATGATACTGTTTGATTATAGCCACCTGTACACTGAACAGTACACTATAACACTATTCTTGACAATTTGTTGTGTTGGTTTTGATTTTTTTTTTGAAGGTAAACAACCTTGTATACTGCCTTAAGCCCATAGCAAGAAAAATATAAATGTGTGGTGGTGGTGGTGGTGGTGGTGGTGGTGGTGGTGGTGGTGATGATGATGATGATGATGATGATGATGATGATGATGATGTTGATGACGATGATGACAATGATGGCAGTAAAATATTTCTAACCAACCTTCTTCTTTACAGATGTCACAGTGGTGTGGAAAAGCATCATTAGGATTAATAATAAATCACATGAAATTAGAGTCCATCTGAATAATTCTATCATGCTTCTCCCTCTGAAACTTTATTTTTTCTTCTTCCCAGTGGGATTTTGAAAGGGGAAAAAAAATTCTCATCATCTCATAATAAGTCTGGTTTCTCATAATTCCACTCTGGGTTCTATACACAAGGCCAGCCCCTACTCCTTGGCTTCCTTTGAAGCATTCAAAATTTCACATTGATTTTGGTGCTAAATGGATTAAGCCATTTATTATGGAGAGCCTTAGTTAATGGGATTTGTACTGTCATCAAAAGTAGTTTGCTAATCATTCAAGCTGGGCAAATTATTCATTCAGAACAAAATCCATGACTTCAAACTGAGACTATTTGCAAAACACTAGCTTGCTGTACTGCAAAGATGGAATCTTTGCCAGCAAAGGCATAATAAGTTGAAAGGAGAAAAATATTGGGTAAACTGTGCCCTAAAGTGTTTGGCTGTTGGATAAGAGAATGGGCTACAGTGTAGTAGCTGCATCTGCTAGGAACAGCCCAAGACATTTTGATGCTTACAGGGCTTACAGCATTTGCTCCCCTCTTTTCCTAGTCAAGGCCAGCTGTTGTACTGACACGTGAAGCAGAAAAATTCACAAGGCCTCTGACAATAAAAACATAACAGTCATAAACGCATCAAACATCCCAATCTACTTAGAGGTACACTGGTTTTAGGAGGGGGTGGAGCCACTCTCTCCCAGCATGGAGAGCATTTTTACCATGGCATGGGATTGCCAGGTTGAAAACTGGAGATGCCACTGCTACCTTTAATGGTTGTGCAGAAAAGGGAATTTCAGCAAGTGCTCTTGTCACCCGATGTGGCACGCAACACCTGCTGAAATTCCCTCCTCTACACAACCATTAAAGGTACAGGAACTGCCTCCAGTTTTCAACTTGGCAACTCTAGGTTACACTCATGTACAAAGCAGTGGATATGCAGGACTTCTGCCAGCAGCAGACTCCAGAACAGTCTCCCATGGTAGGGCAGAGGGTCCCAAGAAAGGCTTTGATCAAGCCATCCTGTATTAGCTGTGCAAAGCTTTTGTGTGGGCAACAATGTATGCAAAAGTACAGGAACATTTTCATGCCAACTTCTTTTTACATAATTGCAAACAGTCATGGACATGGAACAGACCAACACCATACTTGAAAAACTGTGAATCTTACAGAAAGTGAAAAAGGCAGATTAGTCCAGCCCAGGCCTCTAACAAAAACAGTGAAACCAGCTGGAGAAATTCAGTTTCCAGTGACATTTTCTGAGCCCTAAGTAGCATAGTTTTCACAGAAAATCCATCTGCCAGTTCACATTTTGGACAGTTGTCAGTTCCATATTGCCAACTGTTCTCGGCGAAAGTTTTCAGTTTTTTATATGTTCGTTTTTAACATCTGGGAGGTATTTTATTTTAAGGTTAGGCAGTGTATGGGCATATTTTTCCTTTGAATTTATTTAAATGTATATTTATTCTGCTCTTAAGAGCTACTTAAATTTACAATTTAACCTTTTTTAAGCAAACAAAATAAAATAAAAAGCATTTACAGTTTATCATTTCATCCAGTGTCCCCAAATATACAAAAGCTTTGTAACCACCCACCAACAATGGCAACCTTTCCCAACCTGGTGCCCTCTGGAGGGATTAGACTACAACTCTTTATAGAAATTTAAAAATCGGATACCTAATCTTGTTAAGAGTTAGTCATGTCTATCTCTACAGCATTTCAAGATGCACAACAACAGGAGAAGGAGAAGATGGAAAGGAGGAGAGTAAGGTGTCATTCTTTCAGTGATTATTTGACAGTTTGGGACCACCCTTAATACAACAGCTAATCTGCCATAAGCAAGCCTAAAATATGTGTTCATCCAGCACAACTCATCTTCCACCTATCTGTTCATTTCAAGAAAGAGTCCTATGCTCAACATCTAATTCATTATGCACATTGGGACTTTCTTTCCCCTCACATCTCTTCTTCCCTCCTCCCTCCAGATGCCAGTGCGTAGACAGAGGGGTCCCAGAATTTGATGAAAGTTATGGGGGATGCATAGAGAGCTTATGCAATGGGGAAGGGAGAATGCCCCCTTCCTAGTTCGACTGACAAATACATTTGAGTCAGTGGGTCAGTGGGTGGACTTTCTTAGATCCTAGCCACAGTTATTTAACTTTTGTCATTCACTTCCTAAAGTCTAATCCTTCTTTTTCTTTTAATAAAAAATAGCAATGGTTCTCAACGTTTAGTTGTCTAGATATTTTGGGTGTCAGTTCCCAGAAAAACTAGCCTGCATGGTTATGGATTTGGGGTCCTGAAGGACAAAACATCTGGAGGACCAAAGGTTGAGAACCATTAATCTACAATGTGAGTTTAATTTATGAGTAAAGGATATTATTTTTCCCTCAAGTGTCATAGATAAAAAAATTACACAACTATTTCTGATCATTTCACAACATTGCTTCTGAGATATCCAAAGAAGAAGTACCTTAATCATTAATGTTCCCTCTCTCAAAATGAAGGATCAATGTCATGGTCTACATAATCAAATCAAAGGGAGGAAGGCTTAGAAAGCGAAAACTGCAGCAGAAAGAACCACAGATATTAAATAATGCCAATGATATCATAGTCAATAGTATAAAACGGTGTAGCAAGAGGCTGAACTGTTTGGACCAGATTCTTTTCACTCTCTGATAGTGGAAAATGTGGCCTGCAGAGTCTTTTAAACCTATGGCATTGTGTGTTCACATCACAGAAAACGTTGGACTGACCACTTTAGGTCTTGTATGTTTTACCACTCTTCTCAGTGTTTCAGTTCTACTTGTGCTCCATCAATGAAATAACTGTGAGGGTTTCTTTAAAGACTATTTCTGTCTTGGATGCTTGCTGAAATCATTTTTATGTTGTACTCTGCCTATCTGCACCCACTACTGCTGTTGATCATGATAGGATTGCCTCTTCTATCATGAAAAAAATAAGCATATTTTTATAGGTTTCCTATTATCCTAAGAGGCAGGTGTTGCTCTCCACATAATCCTTTATTTTTTTAATTAATTTACTGGAATAGTGTCTCTCAATTTTGCTCTTGACAGTGATCTTTTGCCTCTGTTTCTGAAGCTTTAAATGACATTGTCCTCTAAAAAGGGTGGGGGACCTCAAGGTCCTCTACCATTAGCTATTTAATTTGGTTTGTGCTATTATACAGGCAATTAAATGTTGTTCTGCCAGCTAAGAATATATGGGCATGATCCAAGGGCAATTGAAGTTAACAGTCCTCTTTCAATTAGCATCAATAGCCTGTTGTTGTTGTTGTTGTTATGCAGCACACAAGTGCATTTTTGTTGCTGCTGCTGTTTATCTTTCTTTTTTAACATATTTATTGAAATGCTTTTTATACAGATGTCGTTGTTATGGGGTGTGGCATGATTGATTTTGCATTAAATCTGTTATCTTTGTACTTACAAAACTCAATAAAAATTATTCTGTTGTTTTAAAAATTCCATCTTAATAAGGAATTTCGTCCTCATATGACATTTGTATGTTTTCAAATAAGATAGTAATTACAAGGAGACTAACTGAATTTATGAGACAGAAGCTGAACAACAACCAGTTTTATGACTGCCTGTCCCCTACATACATGTCAGATAGATGATGTTGTTGTATTTATTTATATCCCACTTTTCCCCCAAAATAGGGACTCACAATTTAAAAAAAAAAAAAATTTAAAAGCATACAAAAAGAGAACATTAAAATAGAATTAAACTATTTACGCAACTAAAATAATGACAGTTCAACAAAGAATAAAAATGTAATTTTAAAAGATTAAAAGATCTTTAAAGCAATAGCTAAAACAGCACCTCCAAGGCAGTTCTTTAAAGCTTTCTCTACTAAAAGCCTGTCTCAATAAAAAGGTCTTAGCCTGCCACTGTTAGACACAATTCTTCAAGGACTGTCCCATTGGAACAGAGTCATCCCAAGATACTGACTTGATGGCCCTGGCCCAAGGGGGCATACCTTCCCTTCCATGTGCAAAAGCTGCCTGGATGTGCAGTTGAAACCTCCTTCAACACTGGCAAATAGGATTCTTCCACCATCCTTAAAAACTCCAGGCCAGTTGGCACTGGGAAGGCTGAGTAGCAAGTATGGCTGGAAGCAACACAAGAGAGGGCCTTCTCAGTGGTTGCCCCTAGGCCAGGGGTTTCCAAATAGTGTGAGGCAACAAGTTAGTGTGTCGCGTGCAGTGTGTAGATGTGTCACCTCCTCGGACTGAGAAAGACCCCTCCTATCTCTTACAAGGGGTTAGTTTAATCTCCAGTTTGCTAGTAAAACTTTATTACTGTGTCACAAAATGATTCATGTCTAAAAAGTGTGTCACAAACATGAAAAGTTTGGAAAGTTCTGCCCTAGGCTTTGGAACTCCCTCCCTTATTTAGACAGGGCCTTAGAATTGAAGGCTTTTAAGGAAGGGCCTGTAAATGCTGCACTATTTTAAATTTTGTGTAACTTTTAAAATATTTTTAAAGTGCATGTTTTAAATATGGTTAATAGTTTAATTTGGTTTTTATGTTGACTTTTTGTATGTTTTCAATTGTAATCTTTATGTGTAATATGTGAGGTGCCTTAAGCCCCAGGCCCTTTCCTCACCTTACCTTCTTCCAGTGCTGGGTTGCGGGGATCGCATGAGCAGTCTCCAGCAAGAGGCTCTCGCATCCGGGGTCCTTCGGCTCCACACGAGCTGCCTGCTCGTGTGAGAGCCCCACCTCTTCCTTCCGTAGCACAGCCTGGGAGTTTCTGGGGCAGGAAGCACTGGGGCAGGAAGCACGACCAGCATGGCTCCAGAGGCTCTGCACACCAAGTAAGTGTGCACAGGGCCCAGGAGCAATGCACGATCATGCACCATTCTCAGCTTCTAGCTGAAAATGAAAAGGTGTGCGATTGGCGCCTGCCGGTCCCTGGAGCATCAAGCGATTGTGAGTGCATCATGCAGATTGCTCCTCACAATCGTGCAACGCTCCAGACCCTCTTTCGCGTGGACAATGCCATGCGAAAAGGGCCCCAGTCTTGGGGAAAAGGTGGGATATAAACAAAGATCAGCAGCAACTCTTGGCCTCCAAGAGACAGGGAATGTGAATGAGCTCAAGAAGAATAGCTGGGAGCCTCCCATTGTTCCCCAGTGGCTTACTGGCTTTTGCTTTTGGCCTTTGGTGGAATCATCTCTGCCTTGAAACCAGCACATGTTTTAAGCACTGCACAAACATTTAGTGGACTGCTGCAACAAACCTGACATATCAGTAGTATTCAACTTTTCTGGGCTTCCTAGGACAAAAGGAATCCATTTTGTCTTCTGTGAGCTTCTAGAAGCTGACCTGGGTGCTACCCTAAGGAAAAGAGAATTTGGGAGACAGCTAGAGGAAAGCATAGATGGATGAATATTGAGGCAAAAGTTTGCTGTGCATCTTAGATTTCTGGAAAGTGGTCTCAAACAATGATAGAAAAATAATAGAAAAAAATACGTTTGAAAGGACTAATTCCACGTGTACTTATTTGTCTTAACGTATTGCATACGCTTTCAAACTGTATTGCATACTCTTTCAAACTGTCTACTCTGTCATATATCCTTCTAGACTAAATGGATCCTATACTTAGGCACAGAAGATTTTATATACTTATATGTGTTATGAAATCAATCTCCTACTGCCAAATACACCACAGCAAGGTGACAAAACAGCAACGACAAAGATTAGGTGTGTGGAAAGTTTCCAAATTGGAAAGGGAAAATAAGATAATGAAGGGTGATGCAAACAGGACTGAGCTGGGGGTTAAACTTGAGTCTCTGGCCGTTTCTACTTTAGACTGTTATAGCGCTATTATTCCACTTGCAACATCCTATGGAATCCTGGGGTTTGCAGCGAGCTGGCCCCTCCTGAAACTGCAACCCCCAGGATTCCATAGGATGTTGCAAGTGGAATAATAACGCTATAACAGTCTAGTGCGGCAATAGCCTCTGTTATTCAAGCCCATCACTCTAATCATTACACTACATTGGCTCTTTCAGATCAGTGTTCACTGCATTAATGCTGTCAAAGCTGAAACACAGTAGTAGAAAAACAATGCGAAGGAGTGAGAATTATATTCTCCAAGTTAACCAATAGAGATGTTAAAAAGGTCCCAAACCCATGTTTACAAACCACATTGCTGACATGGAAAAAATGGCAACGTGTTCTCGCACTTTATCCATCACCAATCAGGCCCTTCCTTCTCCATCCAAATTTCTATTACAACCACAAATTTTCCCAATTCAGAGACTGGAAAGACAAAGCGCTGTTTACAATTCATGATTTATTTCACAATTCCAAACCAAAATCAAGAGATGAACTGGTACAGATGTTATCCCCTGATCCCCCTACATGGTTCCCCTTCTATCAAATACTTAGTTTCATTACCAGACTGACCCACATGGGGGAATTTCCACGCAGCTTGTCTCTATTTGAAAATATATGTGTCTCAAAAGATCTCTCTTTGAAAGGGTTAGCATCAAAAATTAATAAATGGTTAACCGAGGAGACCTATGGTCGAGGTCTCCTGAGTAAATCAGGATGGGAAGCTGAACTCGACATTCAGATATTGGATGCAAACTGGTTGAAAATTTGGACATCGCCCCCATATAAATCTTCCACAACCAAATTTAAAGAGTGTACCCTTAAATTGGTCCATAAGTGGTACCTTACACCTGTTCAACTGAGTTACATCATGAAAACAGCATCATTTAATTGTTGGAGGGAATGTGGTTCTAAGGGTACTTACCTTCATATGTGGATATCCTGCCCTGTTGTAGCCTGTTTTTGGTTGGAGGTTTTGAAAAATGTTAGTATGGTTACAAAGCAAACAGTAATTCCTTGTCCTACCCTCCAGCTGTTTTCAATATATGACTCACAATGTAAACAACTGAAACACAAGGATCTGATTAATTTCTTTCTTATAAATGCTAGATTGGAAATTGCCTCCAATTGGAAAGTAGGCAATTTCTCTATCAACAGATGGTGGGGAAGAATCTGGGATACATGGCTGCTGGAAAAGCTGGCACATAATGGAAGGTTAACAAAAGGTTGCAGCACATGGGACAACTTTGAAAAAATATGGCACCCTTTTGTTGATTTTATGAACGACACACCATACTCACACTGGAGCTCTCACCATGCGGTTCAGGACTCTGGTTGAGCACTCCATGGTAGTGATTCTTGTTGTACCCTTTTTCTACTTTGTATTGTCTCTGTACCGTGTTTTACTTTGTATTGTCCTTTGGAGTTTTTAATAAAAATTTTAAAAAAGAAAGAAAAACAATGCAACAATTAAGGCACTTAGTACATTTAAGGGCCTGGGAGCAGTCATTCACATGTTCTCACTAGACGTATCTCTGTGGATATCAACATGGAGAGAAAGGAATCTTTGTAGATGTCAGTGTTTGGGCAGCCTTATAAGTTGGTCCTTCAAGTTTAATTTAGCCATCGTGATCAACAGCTGCTGACAGAACTGTTTCACGAATTTCTTGGATACCTTTGCAAAGTCACTGAGGCTGGTTGCTATCACCATATCTTGTGGCAGTCACTTCTAGAAAGCAGTAATGCATTGGAAAGGGGCCTTATACCAAATCAGAGTATTGGTCCATCTACCTAGGTATTGTCTGCCCTGAGTAGCAGTGACTTCCTGAGCATTCAGCATCCAGACCTACCTAGAGTAGCCAGGGCCTGAGCATGGCACCTTCTGCATGGAAACCGGGTGCTGCACCAAAGGGCTACAGCCCCTTGCCTTTTCATAGTTCAAAGAAGTGTTTGGGTTGGTGTTTTTTTTAACTGTTAATCAGCTGGATAACTCTGAGTTCTCACATTGAAATGGAGAATTTGTTCCCCCTTTTACTTATCCCATTTTATGCATAATTTTATAAACTACTGTTCTTGTATTTGCTTTTGATATATTTAAAATATGTTTTGCATACTACAGTACTATTATTGGTTACTTTTTCACCAAATTATGTTTCTTTTCCCAGTGTTTTTGCTCCTATTCTGTTCTTCTTATAGGAACAAACTTTTTTATTTTCTGGGGGGGTGAGATTTCCTGTCATGCACATGCATATGTTGTGTGTCTTCAAATAAAGAAATAAAAAGAGAGAGAAAGAGAGAGAGAGAGAAACATTCCATGACTCCTGTTGTTAACCACAGTTACCTTGGTGTCTTTTCCAATTTGTTATATATCTGAGATTTCATCTCTTTTAAAAAAACGGTAACTACAATGATAACTGTTATGGTGGCATTAGAATTATAACTAATTATTTGTAAAGCCATTTTCTAAGCTGTCATGTATGACCACAAATTGTCTCTATCCTGCTAAATATCTGATATTCTCATGATACTCATTTAGCACCAAGCACTCCTGATCTCCCATCTAGGTTTTTGGCATTGGATTATAAATACTTGGTGTTCTTTTCCAAATGTCTTTGCTTTACATTTTATCCTATATAGGATTTTGGCCTCTTCAGCTAGCTTTTGAAAATGTCAGCTCGCAAAATCTTTCACCAAGCTGATCAGCCCAGCTGGATGGAACTTCTTGATGCCAGTAACATCCATTTCTGGTAGAGATTTGTGGCATGGAGATTTCTTTTTGATTAACAAGTCATGCCTGTGATTTGTAGGCTAAATGACTTAGAAATATTTTGTTGTTATTTGCCATCAAATCAACTTTGACTTATGGAGATCCTATATCTTGCAAACTCAGTCTTGCAAATTCAGGGCACTCAGGACTTCCTTGATTAAATCAATCCCTTTGTAGTGTGGTCTTGCTCTTTCCCTACTGCTTTCCACTTTTCCAAGCATTACTGACTTTTCAGTGAGTCATATCATCTCATGGTACATCCACAGTATGACAACCTCAATTTAGGTCAGTTTCACTTCTAGTGAGAATTCGAGTTTGGTTTGTTCTAGGACCCATTCATTTGTCTTTTGCACAGTAGTCTGACGTATCTGCAGAACTATCCTTCAGCACCACATTTCAAATGAGCTGATTCTATTCCTGTCAGCTTTCTTCACCATCCAGCTTTTACAACCATACATAGAAACTAGAACCATCACAGTCCTGCAAAATATATTTTTAGTTGCTTCCATGTGGTGTACATCACTTTAACATGTAGAAAAGAAAGACTTCTGGTTGTATACAAAGACTTCAATGATAAAGTATTACCTGATCCAATTTGGAGATGATCTCTTCTTCTTCAAGTTGAATCCTTTCAAAAAGATTGTTTAAAAGCATTCAAGGTTCCTCCTAGCATTTTACTACATACACCAAGGGGTGTGGGGGATTTGTTTTCACTCCCTGTGTTCATCTGCTCCAGCACACCCAAAGTAATACTTATTTTGCCTCATTGTCAGCTGATTTTTCTTCTCTTTTTTCATATTTTAGAGAGGGGTGGGAGGCTTTGCATGGTTAGAAGAAGGAAACCACTAACCACGTTTTGGCTGGGTTGGGAGTCAAAACTTGCCCTCCAATTATTTAAAAAGCATTTTTCTGTGAGACGAGGAGGCTAGGTGGGCTTTCGGGGGTTCCAGGTGACATATTTGGGGTCTTGAGAGCCACATATAGTTTGCAGACTGCACTTTGGCCACTCAATGTACATCACATTTAAGCTAATCACTGTAATCCTTGATATGTGGCAGTAAGTATAATGATGCAACTCACAAGCAATACGTATCATAGGCCCTTTCCACAAGGACTTAAAAGCGGTGTAGATCGACCTCCACGGAGGTCATCTACACTGTTATGTGAATTGGGGTGGATTACTCTCGAGTAATTCCACACCGCAATCCGCAGTCGGGCGCCCACAAGTGATGGCACCGTGTGCTTTTGAAAAACCACATTTTATGTGGTTTTTCAAAGGCACGGGGCGTCCAGCCCCGTCCAGCCCCGTCAAAGCGCCCGTGTGGATTTACGGACGCGCGAAAGGGCGTCCCTGCAGATCAGGCAGGGGGCGGGATTTCCGGCTGGCGGGCTTCTCCAATTGGTGGAGAGGCTCCGCCAGTCAAAATCCGCCATTTTGGGCGCTGCCCAACTCCAAGGACGCCGCGGGACGCTGCTGCATGTAGAACAGCGAAATGCGCTGCTCCGCGTGGCGATGGAACAAGGTAAGCCCCATTTTGGCGTGGCTTTCCCCGTTTCCCCGCCCGCATGTGGAAAGGGCCATAGATGACCTATGTACCACACAGCTTCTTACTCTTTTATATTCTTTATAGCCTTTCTCCTGGATAGAATCCATGGCAGCTCATAGCATGAACTGAAATATTAAGTTTTTATTCATCAATTTTTATTCACTCATTCATGATTTAAATATTAGTAAAATAATTTTTTTAAAAAATATTAAGTCAGCTCTCATACTTTACAATACTTTAAAACACTATACATTCATTTAAAACCATGACAGGGCTATACAAATGCAGCAGCCCCATTAGAGACCTTTCCACATAGCCACTTAGTCCCCGAAAGCTTATTCAAATCAAAAGGCCTTTAGGTGGAAGGAGAGTAGGGAGGAATGAGGCTAGGTTTCCATTGTAAAAAGCTCCACAGCTTGGGAGCAACCACCAACAACACTCTTTCCTGTATCTCACCAAACATACCTGAGAAGGTTGTGGGATCAAAATAAAGTTGTCCCCCAATGATATTAAAATCTAGGCAAGCTCATATAGGGTGACACAGTCTTTCACATAGTTTGGACCTAAGCCTTATAGAGCGTTATGTGTCATAACCAGCACTTTGAACTGAACCTAGAAAAGAACTGGTAGCCAGTGAAGTTGTCATAAACACCAGACCTAAACAGCGTAGTCAATAGTGATTGATGATGGGAGCTGCAATCCAACAAAATAAGAAAGACCTCAACTTGCCATCCCACCATGCCAGAATGGGTCACTTGGAACTACAATAGTATAGTTCTGATCACTTTGGTTTTAGAAGATTAACATGTCACTTTATTAACTATCTATCTTCCTACCCACCTATCCCATGTAGTAAAGATTTCTGGATAAACTTTTGGGACGAGGGACAAAGCCTTTCTAGTTTTATGGCCCATGGCCATCATGAACCACTTTCAGGAATGATCCAAGAATACACAAGTACAATCCAGAACTGACTGAGAAAGGAAAGATGGCTTCGAAAACAACAGGGAAAGTGACTGTGTGAATTCCTTGATGTTTCAGTGAAGCTTTTTAAATGTACTGCTACTCAGAGTCCACCTGTGAAAGCCATCTAAAACCTTCCGCTGAGCCCTCTAGTTCCTTTTCGTAGTCCTCCTCTTCAGGCACTGTGCAATTACAGACAAGGACAAACTCCCCAAGCATCTCTATCTTCCCCCTTGAGGCTTCCTTTGTTTGCCAGATATTTGCAGAGGACAACAGTAGACAAAAAAAAGAGGCAGCTTGTTCTCCCTGTTCCCTAAAGACTCTGGCCATTTCCGCACTGGACTGTGATAGTGATATTACTCCACTTTCAACATCCTATGGAATCCTGGGGTTTGCAGCTTAGGGAGGGGCCTCAAAGGCCCCTCTCTAAACTGCAAACCCCTGGATTCCATAGGACGTTGAAAGTGGAATAATACCACTATCACAGACCAGTGCAGAAATGGCCAGTCTTGTGTTTCCACTTCATATGTCTTTGGGGAAGGGTTTTGAAGATTATTTATTTTATGGCAAACATAGGTCTATTCCTTTACAGTTTTTAATTACCTCTAGCTGACTCTCTTCTCTTTCACTTCTGCTTTTGCAGTGAATAGGATTGGTGCCTTTTGTGAAAGGATCATGTATCCACATTCCATTCTAATCTTGTCGAGTTCCCTCCTGTTTGATTCAAGGACTTTGGCTCCAGCAAAGCTGATGGCGTCATCTGCAGGTCTCAGGTGGTGGAGGGCCTTGAGGCCTTTGCTTTATTCTCACAAACCTTGAAACTTTTCTCCAAGCAGGAGGTGAAGAATCGGTTAATTTCACTCTTCAGACTGAACTTTGCACTCTTGCTTAAATAATACTGTTCTGTTCAGGGAGATGGGTTTGAAGACTGTCATTAAGAGCAACACATGAGTCTTCCTCATCCCCATCCACAGCATCTACAATATTTCTATTTGAACTGAGTCCAAGTGCTGTCTTTGGCTGATAATATAATGTTTTATGTGCTTTTAGTTTACTTAAATTAGCTCTATACTTTTAAATTGTTTTAACCTGTTAATATTGATTTTACTTGCAAGCTGCCTTGAGATCTTGTGATATATAAGGCAGGACAGAAATGTTTTAATTAATAAGTATAAAATGACTTCTGAAACAAAAATGATGATATTAGATCATTGTCTGCAGATACGTCTGAGATGTGTGTAAACCAAGAAACATGTGTGTCATATGTATAAATACTGCCATCCTTGACACATAGTACAGGACAAACACCAGTATGTGGAAATGCAACATAGAAGCATAGAGTTGGAAGAAACCACAAAGGCAATTGAAACTAGCCCCCTGCCATGGTCCCAATTTCATCAGAGCAATTAAGATTTGAGGTATTTTGACCCTAGTGGCAAATGCTAAATTAGAATAATTAGAATAATGGAATCTTAGATGGAAGGGACTTCAAGGGCCATCTAATCCAACCTCCCAATGCTCCTTAAAGATGCCACTCACCCTTTGTTTAAGACCTCCAAAGAGTCCATCAGCATCTGAGGCAATATATTCTGCTGCTGAATAGCAATTACAGTTTATAAAAAAAGTTCCTCTTAAACTTTAGGTCGAATCTCTTTTCTTGTAATTTGAATCTGCTGATTCATGTTCTAGTCTCTGGAGCAGAAGAAAATAAATTTACTTTATCTTCTACATGACATACCATCAGATATTTAAAGATAGCTATAACGTCACTTTGCAGTCTTCTCTTCTGCAAGCTAAACATATTCATCTTCCTAAATTGTTCCTGATAAGGCTTAGTTTCCAGACCTTGGATCATTGTGATTCCTTTTTTCTGGACATGTTCCAGTTTCCTACTATATCCTTCTTGAACTGTGGTGTCCGGAACTGGACACAGTATTCCACCTGAAGTCTGACCAAAAGTACTGTAGGTTTGCCACTGTCAAGTCTTTTAGGAATTCGCTTATTCAACAAGGACAACATGGAACTGGAACAAGCATTTATCTGCCTATCTTTCTGTCAGTCTTTCACAAAGACTTGTCATCTTGCCGTTCTTAATATGGCATTTGAGGAGAATCTTCAATGTCAATAAGAACAGTGTACAAATATACTTCAATTAATGAAATAGATGTGTTCTGGGCATTCACAGAAAGTTTGGTACCAAAGACAGACATAACATAGAAAGAAGAGGAATAATTCCTACACCACAAAAAAGGAAGAGCAGTTCAACACATTTAATATCTAAGAAAATACCATGATTTTGGGTAGAAACACTGGAAGATTAAGAAAATGCAGCAAATCTACATGTGTAAATATTGAATTATGAAGGAAAATTGTTTTAAAGAATTTAAATTTATGTTTTGTATAAAAATGATAAAGAAAAAAACCCCAAATATATGCCCACATGAAATGAAACAACCTGGTCAAGCAACCCTTGTATAAGTGAACAGAAATATATTGAAACTTCTAGAGTCCACGTGAAGGCTTCTTCCAAAAGGTATCCAAGGTATCCAAGATTGACTTCTTTTCATTAGCCACTATTCTTATGATATCCATTTTACAGACTTACAGATATGTCTCCTTTATTTAACATGCTGGGTGGAGCTGGTGAGGATAAACTGTCTGCTTTCCCCTTGCTGTTTACACATGCTCCCTATGGGACTCTGGAGGCAACCACTATTTACCTTATCTGGTGCAGGCAGGTACACACAACTACACTGGGGTTAGCTAGATCAGGATCTCATTATTTCCCAGGTCAAGCTTTTTTGTACTGTTTACTGCAGACACCGACAGTCTATATTTCAGTGGCGGAGCTTGGAATATGGGGATGGGGGGTGGGAGGGGGCATGGCTATAGTGCAAGTGGTAGGGCCACTGTGGACGGGGACATGGCTGCAGTGCGTGAGAGCATGCAGGAATGTGGCTACGGTCTGGGACACCCCAAAAACATTGCTGCCCAGGGCTAATCGCTTCCCCTGTTACCCTGTATTGTGGGGGTCCCGGGAGTGACGCCCAAATAACCAAGCAAAAACACAAGATGGGGAAATTAACTCGAGCACTCTCTTAAGCTAACAAGAGGCAGGGTAACTTTAGCTGGGATCTTTAACCCTATGTATACAGTGTCAGGTCAGAAAAGCAGTCAGGCAAAGTTTTAAAATAGTAAAAATGATAGCTTTATTAAAGGACACACAACAGAAAAGACAACGCAAGCACACAGCTAACTAGAAATTAGAAATAAAAGTTTTCGGGGGAATGGGTGATACGACACCTTTTCTTGTAGTCCTGGAGAAAATGGAGAGTTGCAGGGAAGAAAGCTCAGCGCAGTTCGCTGAGGGAGCGACTCGCTGGACAAACCGACAGCAAGGCAGGATAGCAGTCTGGAGTGTTCTGAGGAGGGCTCGGAATTGGGGACTTTTTATATTATTTATTTATTTATTTATTTATTTATTTATTTATTTATTTAGTATCCCGCCTCTCCATATGGATCGAGGCGGCGAACAACTTAGAAATAGCATGTATTTCGAAACATTTCTGTACATGCCCCCGACAAGCTGGGTACTCATTTTACTAACCTGCGAAAGGATGGAAGGCTGAGTCAACCTTGGAGCCCGGCAGGATCGAACTCACAACCTTGTGGTTTGTGACTTGCAGTACTGGCATTTAACCACTGCGCCACCAGGGCTCCTTTATAGGGTGGATTGTGCCTACAGGCCATGCCATGCTCGGTGAGAACAAAGGAAATTTGGAGCGGGACAAAAGCGTTGGAAAAGGTCAGGTTTTACATGATTAGCTTAGCGCTGGATGACAATAGTATAGCCAGTATGCAAATGGCTCAGCATAAAGAAAGTGTCGGCTCTTGGCCGAGCGTCTTTGTGTAAATTCGCACTTAAGGTGTGTCTGCAAGACGATGGTCCCTGAAGCAACAGAGAGGCATTAATCTGCCTGCCTAAATGGGGATTGGAATGTCCAACCATTAACGGCCGTGCCTGTTTACGTGCTTGTCCGGTGGCCCTTGCAAACACGTGGAGCAGGGTGGCAGAGAAAGGTCAAATGAAGGCCAAATAAGTTTGATATCAAGAGATATCTAGTGCTATCACTGGCATGACAGAACCATGGTAACACCCCTCCCCCAAGTTCCTATGCGACTGCTGTCTTTCTCCATCCCTCCTTCACCATCCTCTCAGTGCCAACACTGCCAAACACTTCCAGCTAGACAGAGAACAAATGGCAAAGGGCAGGGTGGGCAACTGTAGAAAGACTTTGTAAAAAGGAACTTCTTTGTCAGAGGCTTTGTTAACTGAGGTACGCCTGTATAACAAAAAATCCAGATTAAAATTGTACAATAAGATGCACCCTCTGAAGAGCAGGTGCAAAGCTGTATTATGTCAAGGGTCAGAAGCATCGGCAAGGTCCTCTTTGACTGTATAAAGCTCTAACGTTGATGGTCCTTGAAGCAAAGGCTGCTCTTCTTTCTTGGCTGCACAATGCCCCTGGGGGTAGTCATTGGCCAGAAGGCCAAGCTCCATCAGGAAGCCATCAAACTGCCATTACACAACTAAGGCAAAAGCATTGCACAAGGAGAAACCATTTACTTCCTTATAAAATAACCAAATAAGTCCTTGTGGTAGTCAGGAGTTACACCAGCATAACTCATCAAAGAACCGCAGTATTATCTAATACAACAGCCAGCTCAAAATAAACTTGCAACACAGAGCCAAATTTGAGATATAATAAAATCATAATAATAACAATCATCATCATCACCATCATCATCATCATCATCATCATCATCATCATCATCATCATCCACAGTTAGATTTTGACGCTCATGCTCACAGGCAGCAACATAGCTCAGCAAGTTAGAACTAGGACAGCCATTGCTATATATATTTAAATTCAGGCTGGCTTGATAATCCTTCACACAGTCTGCTTAGACAAGCTCTGGAATAGCACATAATTCTTTTTCCTAAGACTTGAAGATGCTTAGAAAGTTACTTTAAAGAAGAGTAGCCACCATGACATACTGAAGTCATCCATAACTGAGCAATGGTAGGGTGATGCTCTGGTACCCAGCAATTTTTCCGGCTCTGCAAGTAACTTAGTCCAGGGCTTGTATTAAAAATAACATTTAAAATACTATTAGATGTGTATCCATGAGGCTTTTTAAAATGATCTGCCAAATGGGTATATCTTTGTTTCTACATCTCTGAAAGTTGACAGAGCTAATTCTTGGTGTGTGGGGGGGGGAGGTCATCCTGACCGAAAAACTAAAGAAATCAATCTATCGTTGCCCACTATGAAGCTATGTGAGGAAGGGGGAATGATTAATGTCCTTACCACCTCCATTCCAGCAACTGGATTCCTCCACTGGATCCACAACTTTGTACAGGCAGAATGAGTCTTTCTGTCCCCAGGAGGCAGATTCCGATGTCCATATATCAAAGGGCAGAATGAAAATGTATTAAATATTGAATGCATATGCATATATTGTACATATATGCATATGCATGGATATATGTATATACTGTACATGTCTAAATGCACAAACCATCCACACATAATCTAGTTCTGAAAACTTTGGAGAACATAGGCCAAGATTATTAGTGAAACATGAAAGACCACACAGACTGACTGAAAGTATGCAAAGTTGACTACACCTTAAGCCCCTTATCACTTAAGGTTATGGCACGGTAGCCTTAATTCCCTTCTGGGTATCATCAGTTTAGGACTCAGTACAGCTTACAAAAGTTTAAACAAACATCGTTAAAAATTCACAGCATACCAAAGTTACAATGGAGGTAAACCATCACAAAATTAAAACCAGCTATAGAACATGGAAGAGCCAGTGTGGTGCAGTGGCCTGAGCACTGGACAATGAATCTGGAGACCAGGGTTCAAATCCCTGCTTAGTCATAGAAACCCCCTAGGTGCCCTTGGCCAAGTCACATTCTCTCAGCCTCAGAGGAAGGCAAAGGCAAACACCACCACCCCTTGAAGAAATCTTGCCAAAAAAAAACAACCTTGTGACAGGATTTGCCCTAGGGTCTCCATGTCAGAATTAATTGAAGGTGCACAACAACATAAAAACATAAACCATTAAAATGACAATGACAGCCAATAAAAATCCGTGATAGTCTACAAAGCCCATTTCCCCATTTTAAAAAATCTATTCTCAAAGGCCTACCAGAACAAAAGGGTTGTATCTTTTTGCAGAAAGAAAGCAAAGAGGGTGCCAGTCTAGCCTGTCTGGAAAGGGAGTTCGAGGGCCTGGGGGCAGCCGCTGAGAAGGCCCTCTCCTGTGTTCCCACCAGATGAAGGTGGTGGGACAGAGAGAAAGGATTCTCCAGAAGATCTCAAGACACAGGCAGATGTATATGGAGGAATATGGCCTTTCAAATAACCTCTAGTTCAGGGGGTCATCAGTAGACCTTCCAGAAGCTCCATGTATAGTCTTCAAAGGATGCAAAAAAATCTTCTCCTGTTTTCTTCCTGCCACTTAGAAAACTGTGTTAAGCATATTTTTCTGGGGAGGAGGTCCATAGCTTCCATCACATTTTCAAGGGGTACATGACTCTTCCAAAAAGTAAATCATCACCCATTGTAAAGATTTTTTAATATAGTTTTCCAATCTTATTGTTATTATTGAGGATGGCAGCTGTGTAGTTTGGAGTGTAGGTAACAGGGGGTGGGGGCGGGTGGAGGGGCAGGGGCGTGCCCACGTCAATCAGGAGTGTGGCCATGTCATGCAGGGGTGTGGCCATATCATGTGAGGGCGTAACTACGTTGTGTGAGGTGTGGCCATGTCACACAGGTCACCCCCAAAAAATTGCCACCCAGGGCTCATCACCCTCATCACCCCCCACCACCCATACACCTCTGGGGGCAGGAACTCATCAGGCATTTGTTATATTGTACAGTAGTATTTCTCATGAAAATGAGCTGTTGCTAACATAGCTTAAGAGTTATTTCACTCCTTTTGAATTAATCAAACCAATCATTCAAGTTGAAATATGGGGCTTATTCTGTCTTTGACTGCCCCTGCGCCAAGCTCAAAGCAATTTGTATTCACGTTATTTAGTGTCTTGTCATCAAACATGGGGGTCAATCTAATTTGTTTTACTTGTAAAACCACCAATGTTTGCCCACTGGATGCTTCGATGTGATTCTTCCCATACAGACCATGCTATGACTGTTATCTTTTAAGAGTCACAAATCTGCCCCTAGGTGGTTCTATGTGAAGTGGACTTAACCTCTGTTGATGGTAGTATTTGAGAAGAGTTCCCTGCATCTTAGATCCTGATGAACTGAGACATTATATAGACAGCTCAAATGTTTGTGGTATAGAAACATACCATAAGACTGCATTTGAACTTCTTTTCAGTGAATACTTAGTTGAGGACTGGACTACCTACATTCTATCATATATGTTCTAATTTTTAAGTAGAACTTAATCATAAAGGCCCTTTCCATGTCACCCTTCCAACCCACCATAGGGATGGGAGAAGAATGGGACCACTACAACAGTTCTACATGATGCTGTTACAGTCCCATCCTTCTCCCATCCCCAGGTGGTGCAATCATGGAGTAAATCATTGATAGGTTTACCTATCGTTCCCCCATCCTGCACTTACCTGTGAGCGGAGGGTCTGGAAGCGCAATAGCTGACTTTCTGCCCCAGCACAGCCTGGAAAAGTACCGGCTGTGCTGTGGCAGAAAGAGGTGGGGCAGAAGGAGGTAGGGCCATCGCACTTCCTAGATCACAGAGGCAGCCAGTGCAGAGGCTGGCACTCCCGTTGCCATCCCCTCTTGGCAGAGCCACTGGATACCACCAGGAACAGGTAGGGTGTGAAAGAGGCCAAAGTTAAGGAAAGCAAATCCAGGTCTCCCTAGGAAAAATGCAGAACTGTCCATTATACTAAACTGGTTTGTGTGTTATGCTATTTTCTTGCACTCAAGTGTTTTTTAAAAAATTGCTTCCATTAATCTCAAACTTTTACCTTTTAAAATGCAAGAGCATTCTACAATTTATACGGAATGAAACAGTTACCCTTCCAATAATTTCTTGGTGTTCTTATTCCGATTCCTCTTACCCTTTACCATGGCCATTGGGATTTGGAATAATCTTGGGGATCAATGTGCATCCCTGAAAAGCCATTTTGCTAAAGACCATACTAGAAGTCATTTTGGTGCCAAAGACTGAAACCACAAGTTCCAAAATTCCTGACAAACAACTGATGACACTTCCATCTTTTCCACTACAAGGAGAGCCCTCCCAGAACTGGTGGTACCTGTTGTATTCTCTGCCTTGGACAGACCTTACTGTGCCATGAAACTCACTAGGTGGCCTTGGGCCAATCTCTCTCCTTTTCTATCTCTCTTTCCCTCCCATTCTCTGCCATCCTGACCTACCTGACAGGGTTGTTGTGAAAGAGGAGGAGGTGGAGGACAGAAGAGTCATGTGCACCAGTGCTTCTTAAGCTATCTGGTGTGGGGGCTGGCACTTTTTTACCCAACATGCCAAGGATATCTTGGTGGGATATCTTGTCCTCATTGACTACATTGTTTCTTTCTTTCCTGGAAACATTTCAGCAACTGGTAGCTGATGGCTCATGACTGGTATTGGTCCACTGAGCACCACTTTGAGAAGTATTTATGTAGATCATTTAGAGCTTCTTGGAAGAAAGACATCATATAAATTCAATGTAACATGGTAGATACCTAAATCAGATTCAAAGCTAGTATTACAAGAACCAAGTTGTTACAAATTTAGGCCAGACAATTGTATATTTTGGACATCTTGCAGTTTTTCTGCAAATTTGTATCAGGTTTTTTTGATGGGCAATTCTGAGAAAGGAGATTGTAGTATTAATGAACATGTGTTGTGTGGGTGTTACTTTTCAATATAAGCTTTGGTCCTGTCTGTACTTTCAGTATATATGTATTGCATATTATGTACTTGTCATGTACATAAATACAGTGGTGTAATATTTTTTTTAAAAAAAGTCAGAATAAAGGGAGAGAAGTCAGTAAAAATAACGTTTTAGGAAGCCTACCTTTGATTGATGCACTAGCGAGACTTTTTTAAAGAAAATACCAAATGCTTGTTGTAAATAGAAGTTTACAACCAAGGATTCTTCAGCACTTCAGCTGCCGTTAGAAACTTGAAAATGCAACCTTTCTTGTCACTAAGTGTTAGAGGCAACAATTTAGCTATTACCATGCTTTGGATGGTTGTTGTATCTCTATTTTAATTTTTTTCCCCCCACCTCTTCACTACAGAGCACCAGACAATTCTCCATTTTCACTCCCTACTAGAATAACAAAATGTTTCAGGACCACTTCAAAAAGACATTCTCCACTGGGAATCAAGCACAGTTCTGACTAAGAGTTCATTTAACTATTCAGAGACAATTATCACCTTGTCAAATCCTTGAGACTCAGGGATGGAATATGTAACAACAGATACCTATTGTGCCACCCACAATATAGAGGCGTGTGCATGTTTGTGTGTCTCATGTGTGTCTGTGTAGTCGTTCAGTTAAAGTGAAAGTAAGGAAGTTTGGATACTATCTGTTTTTGTATTATGTAGTAGTACTGTGCTTTTCACTATATTGTCTTCCTTTTCAAAAGGAAAAATAGGTCTATTGAAATACACTTCATAGAATCTTTTCAGTCCTCACAACACAATAGCAGCAATATTAATAAAGGTGATGGCAATGCCTCTTATCAGTTGAGTGGCAACTTTCTGTTCAACAATCACAGAG
Organism: Ctenosaura bakeri; assembly: GCA_948474755.1. Taxonomy (NCBI): domain Eukaryota; kingdom Metazoa; phylum Chordata; class Lepidosauria; order Squamata; family Iguanidae; genus Ctenosaura; species Ctenosaura bakeri. The sequence goes on along the minus strand of CAOLHI010002768.1, from coordinate 63,271 downwards.
TTTCACAAGCAAGTTACCTTGTTTCCAGTGGTGTTCCATGGCTTCCTCTCTGAGACATTGTGTATTAATAATGAACAATTCATAATAACCATACTATCTGTATTATATTATTACAGAAAGCATGTGACCTGGCCTCTCTCAGACTCTGTGTATTAATAATGAGCTACTCATAATAACTATACTGCTTGCATTATCTTATTACATAAAGCATCCGCTCTGACCTTTTAATCCCTATATAGGGAAGAAGGATCTTCGAGCAGAGCCTTGGTTAAAGAAATTCACCAAACAGTATCCTCTGGTTTTATTTTCCACCACGAAAACAACCAGTATAAATTCTTCAAAGCAAGGAAGAGTTTCGACTAGATGGTTTAGCAGTTGTTCTTGTAGAAAATTGTTTTTTTAAAAAAAATGTTTTCAACAACCTCAAAAAATATATATATGACAAAAGGAGCAAGAATAGTGGGTGCTAAAACTTGGAAACCAAGTGAAGCACCAATGATGGAAGAATGGATAGCTTAGGTTGCTGAGTCAACACAAATGACCAAATAATGTTGATTCTAAAGGATAAGACAACTGAAGACCTTCTGAGAGATTGGAAACTGTTTATGGACTTTTGGAGCAACAAGAAACTTAAAAATGTAATAATCTATGGTTGTGGTTATTAGTAAGTGTAGTAGGATTATTTAGTTGTATCTGTAATGACAAAATAATATTTCTTTCCTTTGTTACTTTCCTTTTCATTACAGTCAGGATTTGGGGGCAGGGAGGATCAAAGCCCCACTGTATATTATATATGTGTGTGTGTGTGTGTGTGTGTGTGTGTGTATACATAAATATATTAGGGATGGGCCAACTGAATCTGCAAATCCTCGAATCCTTGAGAAGGATTTGAGATTGGCGGATCTGAATCCCTGGGCCAAAACAGGTGAATTGAATCTTTCAAATCCCTGCCCGCTTGGAGGCCTGAACTGACGTGAGCACCCTGGATCAGGCCCACACAGGCATGCAGGGGCGGCAAGAACCACTTTCCTGCACGTCCGGAGGCCTGAGCTGGCATGAGAGCTGCCAATCAAGCTCGCTCCTGCTGCCTGCCCCTGTGGCTGCCTCCCCCTGCAATGTCATTATTCTCTTCTTCCTAATCTTTTGATTTGAGACTGGAGGGTAGGGATTGAGATTGGACTAGAGGCTAGTGTTTGTTTTTGTTAAGTGCCTTCCTTGTTTTAGGACTTGAGACTGGACATCAGGGTAGAAAACTGAGACTGGGCTAGAGCCCAGTGTTTTTGTTTTTTTTAAAGTGCCTTCCTTGTTGCAGGACTTGAGACTTGACTGGAAAGTACAGTGCTCTTGAGATTTCAAGGACAGCTGAAGAAGATTCCTTTGCATGGCTCCCTTGCAAAGCTCTTTCATACACAATTCTTGAGTTTGTAGTTGGACAAGATGTCACGGCCTTCTCTGTCAAAGTGTGCTGGTGCATCATCAAACTACAAACCCCAGGATGCCAGAAGGAACTATGCAAAGAAAAATTCAGTTCTGACCTGGATTATCTCTGTACTGTAATATGTGGCCCTGTTTACACAAGGTAGGAAAATGTGGGATTAATAACCCACATTTTCCTGCTTGTGTAGAAAGGGCCTTCATGTCATTTTCAATCTGACAAGATCCTAAGGAAAAATTATGACAATTGTCCTGGCCAGATTTCTTCAGAGGGAGGTTTGCCTTTGCCTAGGCTTTTGCTAAGGCTGAGAGAGTGTGTCTTGCCCAAGATTATCCTTGCCCCCCCTTTTTTGTGGTAGTCAACCAGGGGATGGCATCATCTTGAGCATCCTCCAACATCTAGAGCTATTTCCAAATTACATGTAATTCTTAATAAGAAGTATATGGGTATGTCTTCCTGAAAGTGAAAACTATTATTCAATTTGTTTTTCATTAAACAAAGATGTCAAATTCTGCTTCAAAACACTTTTCAGCTGAAGTGCTTTGTTTCCTTTGCTTTTTACACCCTTTTGTAAAAAAGGATTCGAAAGATTCGAGAGATTTGTGGATTCACAGAACCTTCCAGGGATTTAGATCCAGTTTTGGATTCGGAAAATTCTGGATTCGTCCCATCTCTAATATATATACATTCTTTTTCTTTTTTTTCTGTTTTCTTCTCTTCTTTGTTTTTCTGTTTTTCTTCCTTCTGTTTCTTTATTTTTTGAATGCATATAAATTAGATTGCCTTAAAAATTAATTAAAGATTACATTATTTTTGCATTGGACTTTCTTTACTCATGTCCTGGAAGACAAGAACTGATCTGGAGGGACATATGGAAGCCCTCACAGAACAGTATTTAAGCTCCCAAGGGTCTGTGAGGTCTTGAAGCTAGTTTGTGTTACCGCTTGCTCAAGAAAACTCCTGAAGTTTTAGATATGAAAAAAAAAAGCACTGTGCAGTTTGTACTTTAGTCAAAAAGCACTAAGCCTCCGTGAGCTCTCCAACCCCATTGAGCAAGCACTCAGGGTCTTTCCACCCTGCACTGTCATAGTGCTATTATTCCATTTTCAACATCCTTTGGAATTCTGGGGTTTGTAGTTTCCTGAGGCCAAAGAGCTCTCTGGCTGAGAATTCTAAAGGTCCCTCCCTACAGTGCAAACCCCAGGATTCCCTAGGATGTTGAAAGTAGTATAAGAGCACTATAAAGTGTAGGGCAGAAAGGCCCTCAGATTCTTTGCTTAAGCCCTACACAAGATCATGTGAATGGACAAAAGTCAGAAGGATGGCAAAGTGGGGTTATAAGTTTCCAAGGGTTAAGATCTTATGTGGGCTTTCCCCTATAGAGCAGCTTGGGGACTGCATATACCTGGAATCATAATAACACAGCTCTTTGGGCTTTCTTCCATGTTCTTGTGAGCAGGACTTTGGCCCTTTTCACATCCTTTTTTTCTTGCGCGAGCGCCCCTTGAGCATCGTGTGAATGGGAGCATCACTCCGTATGACGCAGTCCCACTCGCACGACGCTCAGAGGCTAAAGTGGGGCGTGCGTGCATTTTTTTATTTTCGGCTTTAAGCTGAAAATGCCCCGCACTCGCGCAATGCTTGCAGCACCCTCGCGCACTTACCTCTGTGCGGTGTGTCGGCAAGGCGACCCAGTCGCACTTCCTTCCCCCAGCACAGCCTACAGCTCCCAGACTGCGCTGCGGAAGGAAGGGGCAGGGCACTCACGCGACGGTCGCGCTAACAGGAAGCAACCTGCGGTACGAAGGAGCAGGGAAGCAGCAGCGTTTCGGATGAGGCTTCTCGCGTGAGACACCCTCCCCCGTCGCACAAAAGGGGAATGTGCGAAAAGGGCCTGTGTGTCTAAACTTGAACAGAACATCACACATTCATTGCCCAGGGCTTAGGAAACTTATTCTTGGACTGTGACTCATAAAAACCACCATGGGCAGTGATTAGAAGCCTTTTTAGTACTCAATGTTTGGAAGTGCAGGGAATCCAATGGTTTGAAAATGCCAGGTGTGGAGCTGATGAAACTTTCCATAATCCTGGGACGCCCTTCTCCCAAACCCTGAAGACTGACTCTCATTGAGCCAGAGTAGACAATTTCTGGAGAGAGGAGTCCGCATTGTCTTTTTCCTGAAACCACTATAGGCCAAATTCTACTGCTGTACTACTGAATTTGTCCTTGTATTTTCACTTTGAGGCAGCAGCAACCGTCCTCCCACCATTTCCTTTTAAAACAAGGCACACAGAGAGTATTATGCACTTTTGAAGTATAATTGTTTCTAGGAGTCTTCCAAATGCTCACTGCTGGAGAAGTAGGAGAAGATTGCTGCCACCATGCCATGATTCCTAGAAGCATCTGGAAGATGTATTCAGGAGCACCTGCACTGGCCACACAGCAAACTACTTCAAAATGCGAGGTAACACCTTTAGTGGCCAACCAAAAGGCACATTATGCTAGCTTTCAAAGCTCACTAGCTTCTTCATAAAGCAAAGATGTCAAAAAACAGTGACAGGGTCAGCATTATAGGGCTGCATCTTATTAGAAACATTTGCTTAAGTTGGCAGTCTGAAAGGAGGGTTGATCCAGCTAGAAACCCCACCTCTACTTGGCCATGCAGGGTCTAAGGACAAAGGCAATAAAATCCAAATAATAAAATGTCCATCTCCACAGGAACAAAGTAAATTTATTTGAGAGCTAGGCCTTTGACATCGGGGGACATCAGATATTGCACTCTGGGAAACAGGATACTGTATTTAAATAGTAATAATAATAATTAAACTAGATTTTTTAAAAAAAACCTTGAGAAACAGAGCTATCATATACTCTTGACTATAGGATACTGGGTTTTTTTTTAAAAAAAAATTAAAATAGATTTTTTAAAAATGTTCTCAGGGAGCACAGTTGTCATATAGTCCTGACTGAAGAATGGTTTCTTGTGTGCCTTCAAGTCATTTCTGATTTATGGTGACCCTAAAGTGAAACTGACATGAGGTTTTCTGGAGGCTGAGAGTGTGTGATATGCCCAAGGTCACCCAGTGGGTTTGCATGGCCAAGCTGGGAATCGAACCCTGGTCTCTGGAGTCATGCTTGAATGCTTGAACCAGTCATCCTCTTCCATGAAACACACAGCTTTGGGATGGATGCACATAGACTAGGGAAGGAGGACGGGGACGCCCACTTCACCAGCCAGATCAGCAAAATCAACCCTGGAGATCAGTGGGGTGACAGATATTACAGCCCAACCCCCCCCCATCTGATATACTGATCAAGACTCTGGCCATTTCCGCGCTAGACTGTTATAGTGCTATTATTCCACTTGCAACATCCTACGGAATCCTGGGGATTGCAGGATTGCAAACTGTAAACCATAGGATTCCATAGGATGTTAAAAGTGGAATAATAGAACTATAACAATCTAGTGTGGACATGGCCTCTGTGTACTGACTTTTCTCAATCTTTAGTATGTGACAATGAGGCCTCTCATTGTTGTAGAAGCCAGTCAATGGAGAAGTATCTGCATTTTTTCCAGGGGACAGGGGATTGCCCCCAAAGTCTAGATCTGCAGCCCACATTGGGGTCACCACACAGATGCTGGGTCAGCACATACATGAGGCAGATGGAAGCAACCAATTTTGAGTATCACAAGAGGGCAGAAAATTGTTAATAATTCAATTCATTATTACTCTATTTGTATGACAGTATCTGCAGTGCCAAGGATGTGGGATATTCTGCCTCGAGTGCCCGAATAACTTGCCTGCCTTTGGGTATTGTCCCTATTACTTGGGCAAGTGGGTGAAAGACATGCTATTTGATGCTCCATCTGATGCAACAAGTTGTTGTGGGTCAGCCCTAAGTAATACCCTTAAAAGGGAACAGAACTACAAATGTGCCTTCTTCTTTCAGGCTTATTTCATCCTCGTGGGGGAAAAAAGTGGCCTGGGACAGGTCAAAGGGGAAAATCAAGTTTTTCTTTTTTTGATATACGGGGTGAGGCATAAATCACTTGACAGGGACAGATGCTGACTGTCCATTAAAAAGGTTGAAGTGACATATCCATTTATGCACTCATTGGTTTTAAATTGATTTTGCTATTAGTTAACTTATTTGTTTGTGTTTGTTTGTTTACTTGCTTACTTATTACATTATTTATTTGTATTATTTGCATTAAGAAATACATCTAACTCTCAAGTGACTTTTGCCTCACTCTGTACAAGGATCTCATTCATGGCCAAGCCAACACATTTTGCTGCCCATGGAAAGGGCTGAAATGCCTCCCCCTTCCACACACAAAAGTTGGCCAGAGCCAATACTGCCTCTTATTTCAGAACTTGAAATGGAACAACTTTGCCCCATCTGATATACAGCTTGGAATAATCCATTTTTTTAAAAAAAAACTACAACTCCCAGAATCCTGCTGCCAAGAGGGCAACTGGCCATGCTAGCGGGTGGTGGTTTCTGGGAACTGTAATCCAAAAAAAAAAAAAATAGCATTTGATCTGTGAGGACAGGAAGGTAGTGGATGAGATACAAAGGAAGCTATGTAGCTCCTACAGTTCTGTCTAACACCCCACTGGCCACATACCTCTCTGCCTTCTGCCTGAAGTAGCCACTTCCCTCCATCTCACGTTACAGTCACCTCTGGTCATGACACAAAAGGTTGATCTGGCTCCACATTTGTGGAATGGTCTTCCTTTGAACCTCCAACTAGAGGAGGATCTCATTCATTTTCATAAAGGTCTGAGACTTTCTTCTTTGAGAAGCCACTGAGTTGTATTTAAGGAGATGGGCAGTGACTGCTGGGATGGAGAGACTCCATTCCATGTTTGGTTATAGTGTTATGCTCATTATTCTTGTCCCTGATTGTACAGTCAACCCTCCACATTTGCAGGTTTCACTTTTGTGGATTCAATTATTCACAGATTATTTGCTGTCACCTCTGCTGCCTCCCTAGGCCATTTTTAATAGGAACTGAAAGCCCCGTGAGACTGAGAAACTGCGAAGAGTCTTGTAAGTCCCTATTAGAAATGGTATGGGGCAGCAGTGGAGGTGGCAGAAAGCCCCACCAGCCACCCACTTCTGCCTTATGAAGAAACCCTGATGCCTCAAAGGAATCCACGGTGGGTTGAATATGGTGATCATACTTTTTTTTCTGTGTTAAATATGATTTGGGAGGGCCTCAGGTATTCACTTTTTTTTTCACTTTCGTGGGGGTCCTGTGCCCCTAACCCTAGCAAATGTGGAGGGATGACTGTATATGTTGATGTTCCATCCTTTGGTGAAAAGGGTGCTATAAATAAACATGGATGATGACCACGACGACGACGATGATGATGCATTTTTAAAAGATATGTACTTAAATTTCTTATTCATGAACAGGATTTTAATTCATGCCAATGGCAGGTTGAGGAGAAAGAGTCGATATATGCATGTGGGTTGTCTCTAATTAAGGAACTGAATGAAAAAGAGATTGCCAAATATCAGAACAGGCTCAAAGAGATCACTAAACCAGGGCAACATCCACTTTGGGATTTTAGACCACCACATCCATTTTTAACAATGTACCTCCAATAGCTTTCAACTGCATTTGGATTTTCATGTTTATTTTTATTCTTATGTAAAATCTTTTCCAGGACTAAATAAGGCAAAAAAAAAAAAAATAGGCAACTGCAAGTAAGTAGAAGAGCCCATTGTGTTCATCGGTATTTTCCACCCCAAATTTCCCCATGGTATTAAGCTGTGAAATTTATTATAGCTAGAAAAGCACTACACACACAATTTTGTACTCCCCTTCACCCTCCTAACCAACCTCACCAGAAAAAAAAAACCCTTTGTCTGTCACGAACAGGAAGTCAGCGGTAATGGACATAAGAAAACAATTGCAATGGTCTTGTATGTTCAGTGGCATGAAGTGGCTCAGCAGTGCCCCCTAAAGCTCATGAAAAATAAGATGCCAGGAAAAAATAAATAGAGCTGAACAGAAAAATACAATCTCTTCCTAGACAGCAAGTGAAACTGTCCAAACAACAGGGATACTTTGACTGGAGAACTAGAATGAGAAAATCAGGCTTAGCAAATTTCTCTAAAAAATATTTTTTGAAAAACACTTCTATGAAAATTTAAAAGGTGAATCAAATAGTTTGGTGAAACATATTGATTTTCTGCATAACAAGTGTATTTGTTTCAGAAAGTCAGTGTAATATTTTATGGATTCTCTTTAAGAAAACAATGTGCAGGAAAAGGACATATCAAACCACATAAACTGTGATAGAATCTATACAGCTACTGATATTGGTGTTCAGAGCACATAGTCTCTACAATATAGGCATTATAACACAGCAGAGTTTTAAAAATTCAGAGTAGGGAATTAAGTTGTTGAAGAGCTGAACACACATGCAAGAAAAATAAAAGCAGGGATGAATTTGAATATTGGGAGCAGCATTCAACAACTGCAAGAATGAGCTTTTAAACAAGGTGAGAGCTAGTGTGACACTATGGCTGGAAACTGAAGATTCAGGTTCAAGTCCCCTCTGAGCCATCAAGCCCACTGAATAAACTTTCTTTCAGCCAGCCCCACCTCACAGATTCATTGAATCAGTATTTTATTTACCTTGAGTGTCTTCCAGGTTATGCCAAGTGCTGAGTCCTGAATACAAAAGTCAGGATCATCCATGCCATCACATTTCTGATATCTATGTATGGTTGTGAAAGCTGTAAACTACACAAGAAGCACAATGACACATTTGAAAATGCATGCTGGAGGAGAGTTCTATGGACTCCAAGGGCTACCAAACACCTCGGACTGTCAGGAAGTTCTTCCTGGGGTTTAGGTGGAATCTCTTTTCCTGTAGTTTGAATCCATTGCTCCTTGTCCTAGTCTCTGGAGCAGCAGAAAACAAGCCCACTCCCACCTTGACATGACATTCCTTCAAATATTTAAACATGGCTATCATGTCCCCTCTTAACTTTCTCTTCTTCAGACTAAACACACCCAGCTCCCTAAGCTGCTCCTCATAGGGCCTGGCTTCCAGATCCTTCACTATTTTGGTCACCCTCCTCTGGACACATTCCAGCTTGGTACCCATCTCCATCCATTCCCAGCTGGTGCCAGGGCTCACTGGCATATCTTGAAAGTAGCTGCATCTGTGCTGTTCTTGCACAATATCTGTGCACTAGAAAACCAGGATCAAAAAGAGGGAACTGAGAGGAAAGCATGTACTTGGGCCCATCATACCCACTGGAGCAAATCAGCGAACACTGATATCCTTCTGGTTGCACAAGGACAGGACAGGGAGAATTCCTCAAGGGCTAGCAGTGAGCTTTCTTCAAGCTCCAGAAGCAGCGTAGGACCCAGAGCCCTCCACCCCTGGTTGTGTGGCTGTTAAGTAATGCAGGATAGAATGTGAAGAGGAGTGATTGCTGCAGTTGGCTGGGTGAATTTTGGCATCTGCACAGATGGTAAAAAACAGGTTGTCCTCCTACATCTAGCTCTAGATTTTAGTCAGATCCCTCTTTTACACTTTTCTATAATTGGCTGGCCCAGAAGCTATTCTGCTCCCTCTAAACTAAAAAGAGACCTCTGGTACCTTTAATGTCTGTGTAAAAGGGGGGATTTCAGTAGGTGCTGCTTGTCATGCAGCCATGAAAGAAGCAATACCTGCTGAAAATCCCTCTTCTACACAGCCATTAAAAGTACCAGAGCTCTCTCGTGTTTTCTTTCTGGCAACTCTATTCCCAGCCCTCACCTGCTTTCACCATTGTGTCATCACATGAACCCTGTTCTGTGACAGCACAAGAGCCCATCCCCAGTCCAGGTTTTCCTTGGGCCTGTAGTCTTAGAGAATGGTATGTTGCTGACGTGGCTACCCTCATGTTTGGGAAAGAACAAGAATTTCATTGATGTGTAACCTCTACACTTCCACAACTTCAAAAGACTTCCTGGGATGGAAGTAGGTCTCAGAGGTGTTGTCTGAATCCCCTCAACTTGTCACATTGTGGGCTTCATGTCCATGCTGAGAGTGCCTTGGAAGAGGTGTATGTTGGGCATGTAGTTGAAGTAACCAGAATTAACACCCTCCCTTTGAAGTGGAACTTCTGCCATTCCTTTTTTTTTTTCCAAATCAGTCAGGGCCAAGAGATGCTAAGACTTTACTGATGCTCCTAGGGTTCCATGACAGCAAGGGATAAATTCTGGCCGCTTCTGCTTCCAACAGTCCCAGCTAAAACAAAAACAAATAAAAAAAACAGTATTCTGTAACAGTAATCAGTCAGGTGCTGGATTTAGAACTGGGGTTCTTCCAAGTACCTAGTTTGGGAAAGTAGGAAAGATTATGTGGGATAAACAGACTATATCGAGCATTTTTTCCAACATTTCACAGGTGGAAAACAGACACATTTGGCAGAGTCAAGCAACATCAAAATGTGGTCACTGCCCTCAAGTGTTCTAGGTCCTTTTCGCACGCAGTTTCTTTTGCGAGAGGGCCCCTTGAGCGTCGCGTAAATGGGAGCGGCAGTCCATACGACGCAGTCCCATTTACGCAACGCTCAAGAGCCGGATGCAGAGTGGACACGAACATTTTTATTTTCAGCTTTAAGCCGAAAATGGTGCACAGTTGCACAATGCTCCTGGGGCCTGCACACACTTACCTGCTGTGCCGGGAGCCGGGCCGGTCGCGCTTCCTGCCTCAGCACTAGCCTACAATTCCCAGGTTGTGCTGAGGTAGGAAGGGGCGGGGCGCTCGCACGACACTCACACAACCAGGAAGCGCTGCAGAACTCAAGCAGCAGGGAAGCGGCAGTGTTCCTGCTGAGGCTTTTCGCACGAGACGCCCCCCAGCTGTGCAAATGGGTAACGTGCGAAAAGGGCCCTATTCTTGGTATGAAGTGTTGAAACAGAGATAATCATTAACTAATTTGTAGAATTATCTCTTCCTTTGGCTGTTTTTTCACTATTTATAGATGCTAACGAATATGTTTTACATCGAAGACCTGATTGGTTTAGCGCCAAGATTAGTTTTGTGCAAGTAATTAAAGAGGTAAGAATGCTCTATCAGTTTTAGAACAAAGGGACAAATTCTGGTCCTTGCACTTGTGGAAGAATTCACTCTATGTATTCATTCTTTAAATGATGACACACCCAATGAAAATGAAAAGAATTCACTCCATATATTCATTCTTTAAATGATGACAGACCCAATGAAAATTTTCACACAGTTTGGCATCCATTTGTCTGTTAAGCTGATAGCAATACAGATGAATTCAGTATACCAACTTCTTACATTAGTTTATGGACAGATCTGTTTCATTAACAAATAACTTTTGCCTATAACATTTTCATAGTGTGATGGGAAGAACATTGAGAATGAGTTTTGTATGTGATTTTTTTTTCTCCATGTATAATCTTTTTATTGCTTATCTGATCAGGTGTTTTTCAGTGTGTATATTTATAATAAACTATTTTTAAAAGGGTGCAACCAGGCAACAAGAGGACAAAAGTGTTAATGAGGAAAGAACACACAAAGCTATTGTTTTAAGCAGAGATACCATGGTATTTATGTAATGAGTTTAGGAAAAGCCTGAAAAAAATATCAGTAAATACAACAGTCTGTATGTGTATCTGTGTGCACAGTATAATTAATAATAAATACAATATTACATAATGCATTCTTGTAAAGTCAAAATGGCTTATCAGACTTGCTCAGAATTATGGCTTTCTCTCAGATCCACTGAGTGATCTCTTTTCTGTGTTGAACCAATTGTAGCCTCTCAACCCTGCTTCACAGGGTTATTCTTAGAATACAAATTGTGTGGTGGGGCAGGAAAAAATTAGGCTCAATGCTTTTAGCTCCAGGATATAATGGAATGTAATTACTTAAAAACAGCTGGAAAAAACAGATTGTTATAAAGAAATAGGTGTATTTCAATGGCCTTTTGGAATGTCTCTAGCTGAAATCCTTGTACACGTTTATCTAGGAGTAAGTCCCATTGAATTCACTGAGGCCATTTCTGCAGTAGACTGTTATAGCACTATTATACCACTTTCAACATTCTATGGAATCCTGGAGTTTGCAATTTAGGGATGGGCCGGCCAGCCCCTCCCTAAACTGCAGTCTACTGGGGAAATGGCCTGAGACTTATTTCTGAGTAGATATGTATATGATTGCATTGTTCATGTAAATAGAACATTGCTTTACAGAAAAAAGAAAAAGAAAAACTTTCTCAGAGTAAATAGTAAAATCTCTCCCAATATTCCACTTCTACAAGTTACCGTTTCTTTTCTGTGTCACTGAGCAGCCCTGATACACACAGAAGAACTGTAAATCAAAAAGAAGGGCAGATAGAAGAAAAATAGTAAAATTAAGCTTTAAAATATAATGTTTCTGAAGATATCATAGATGTAGAAATATCAGAACTGAAGGCAGGAGAAAAAATTCCATGATTGGGGATCCATATGTCTGTTATATAGAGAGATCTAGAGTGGACCAGGTTCACAGTTCTAGGGGATCTGTAAGTCAGAGGGGATCTCCTCAAGGGATCTCCTCTTGCAATGAAGCCGGTAAAATGTGGGCTGGACAGGGCTACTGTTAGTTGGATTTGTAATTGGTTGACCGACTGAACCCAAAGGATGATCGCCAATGGCTGCTTTTCATCCTGGAGAGAAGTGACTAGCGGGGTGCCACAGAGATCTGTCCTGGGCCCAGTGCTGTTCAATATTTTTATCAACGACTTGGATGAAGGAATAGAGGGCATGCTCATCAAATTTGCAGATGACACCAAATTGGGAGGGGTTGCTAATACAACAGAGGACAGGATCAAAATTCAAAATGACCTGGATAGATTGGAGAGCTGGGCCAAGACTAACAAGGCTAACAAAATGAAATTCAACAGAGAGAAGTGTAAGGTGTAGGACCTTACACTTAGGTAGAAAAAATGGAATACAGAAATATAGGATGGGGGACACCTGGCTGGATAGCAGTACGTGTGAAAGGGATCTAGGAGTCTTCACAGACCACAAGCTGAACATGAGTCAGCAGTGTGATGCAACAGCCAAGAAAGCCAATGCAATTCTCGGCTGCATCAGTAAGAGTATGGTGTCTAGATCGAGGGAGGTACTGGTACCACTCTACTCTGCTTTGGTTAGACCTCATCTTGAATACTGTGTCCAGTTCTGGTCACCCCAATTCAAGAAGAACATGGTCAAGCTGGAGCAAGTCCGGAGGAGGGCGACCAAAATGGTGAGAGGCCTGGAAGTCATGCCCTAAGAGGATAGACTTAGAGAGCTGGGTATGTTTAGTCTGCAGAAGAGAAGGTTAAGAGGGGACATGATAGCCATGTTTAAATATTTGAAGGGATGCCATGTAGAGGAAGGAGAGGGCTTGTTTTCTGCTGCTCCAGAGAGCAAGACAAGGAGCAATGGATTCAAGCTGCAGGAAAGGAGATTCCACCTGAACCTCAGGAAGAACTTCCTGACAGTCAGGGCTGCCTCAGAGTGTAGTCGAGTCTCCTTCCTTGGAGGTTTTTAAGCAGAGGCTAGATGGTCATCTGTCAGGAGTGCTTTGAGGGTGTTCCTGCACAGCAGGGGGTTGGACTCTTCCAACCCTACATTTCTATGATTCTTGGAAAATCATGCTGGTGGTGGATTCTGGGAACTGGAATCCCCACTTAATAAATAGTCCTCAAATAGAGGATGTATCAGATACTAAACCGATAAGAACAGATACTACACTTGATCTTAGCCAAAGCGCTGAGAATCCCCACCCAGAAGCTGTATTTTTAAGGCCATCTCCACACAAGATTTTTAACATGGGGCAGAGCGTCCTCCAGGGAGGAGGTCTGCACCTGGGAACAGACTGGGTCGGACCTACTTAACATAGATCCACACCCCAGCCCGCTCCAGAACAACCCCAAGTGGTAGTCCAGCGTGCTTTTGAAAGACCGCTAAAAACAGGTCTTTCAAAAGCATGGAGTACACCACTGCGAGCCTGCTCCCTTATGCAGATTCGCAGACTCGCATTGGTGCAAGCCTGCAATCTGCCGGGGGCGGGGTTTAGGCTGGCGAGCTTCAGCGGTTGGTCGAGACTCTTGACCAACCAGAAGCAGCCATTTTTGTCCCCAGAGCAGTGCAGAGCAGCGGCCACACACTGCTCCGGAGCAGCGTGGACCGGATCGGGGAGCCCCAAAGTCCGGTGAGTAGCGTCACAGGGCGATTCCCTCACCCCGTGCAGAAATGGCCAGTGTCATTGCTTGTGAGCTTTTTCCCTGGGTATACTGGTTGGTCATGGTATGAAACAGGATGCTGGACTACATGGGCCTTTACAGCAGATGAATTAAAGTTGCAAAGACATCATATTTTAAAACTATCAAATTCAAAACCCAGTAGATTGAAAGCAAATGTAGTTTACTTGCTGATCAGACATGGTTAGGAAAGTACTGTTTTTTCTTATGGGGTGTAAATTCTCTCCATATTTTTATGTACATCATTGTGGATATGTAGGGTGGATGTGGCTGCAGTACAAACTTTTAATAAATCTCCACCCAACCTTAGAGATGTTTCTGATATTATGCTTTCCCTACCTGTAAAGTAATTCTGTGAAGTAAAGTCTGATATCATATGTAACTAATGTTCACCTAGGGCCTTTTCACACTACACTGTTATAGTGCTATTATTCCACTTTCAACATCCCGTGGAATTCTGGGAGGGGCCTTTAGAATGCTTAGTCAGAGAGCTCTTTGGCCTCAGTAAACTACAAACCCCAGAATTCCACAGGGTATTGAAAGTAGAATAATAGCACTGTAACAATGTAGTATGGAAAAGCCCCTAGTCTTTCCAAGGTTGCCAAGATGACCATAGGGACAGTGGTCTATTCCATCAATAGGAGACTTACCTTACTGCCCGTCTCTCTCTCTCACACACACACACACATACAAGTGTGTGCACATATGCACAAAATACATACACATTAACTTGTCCTTTACTTATTTAAAAGAATGAATGAATTGGTCACTTTTGGTTTTTCTCACACATGAAATGTTTTAATCTTAAGATCTTTCCATTTATGAACACATTTGCAAATCTTAGTAAATTATAATTTAAAAATGAAATAAAACAAAATCAATAGACATGTCACATCTGATTATCTAACCACTGCAAGTCTGTACAAGTACTTCTGAGTAGGAAACTTATATCATGTAGGGATTTTTTTTAAAAAAAAATAGTGCTAAATAAGCATCTTAAATATAAGGCCCTTTTCGCACAGCATTTTTGAAGTGAAAGAGCCCCTTGAGCGTAGCGTAAATGTGAGGAGCGGTCTGCATGACGCACTCACATTTACGCAACGCTCAAGGGCCTGACGCAGACCACGCACACATCTTTTCATTTTCAGCTCAAAGCTGAAAATGCTGTGCGGTCGCACATTGTTCCGGGGCCCCGTGTGCACTTACCTGGCATGCAGAACCTTGGGACCCGGACCAGTCATGCGTCCTCTTCTCAGTGCAGCCTGCGAGGTCCCAGGCTGCACTGCGAACAGAAGAAGCGGGGCATTCGCGCGACGAGGAAGGAGCTGCGGAGCTGAAGCAGGAGGGACGCAGGAGCGTTCCTCCCAAGCCTTCATGCGTGAGCCAAGCAGCCCAGCACAGGGAAAAGGTAAGGTGCGAAAAGGGCCTAAGAGTACCACTAAAATTTAGGTAAAGGATCATAGCATGCCATAGGAGACTTATTAAAGTAGCATGACAAAGACAAGGCAATCAAGCTTGGTTCTGAAAGTATTGCATATTTATTTTCTATGGATTTTACTCCCATCAAATTAAATGGTAAAATTCCCTAGCTTTAAATAGGATTACAATGTCATTTTTAACAGAGTAAGGAAAAAATTATAATTAAATACTTGCTTTCAGGTTAATGATTTCCATTAAAGGAAAAAATATATAGTAAATGACCTTGTTCCTTCTAGTAAAGATTAGAATAACTTGCATGTATCTTTCCAAAAGTGCTAAAATACTTGTATTTCAAGTGCTCCACTTTTTCTGTTAAAACATAAGCAAGACACAGCCAACCCACAATCAGTAGCGGAAGCCTTAAAATGTTTTCTGTTAACTCAAAAATGTCTCTCTTCCCACAGAAATCCTCTTGTGTATGCCCTAACTACATACAGTTTCGTACTAGATGCCAAAGCCACTGTGGACCTGAGACTTTATTCAAAGGAAAATATGGCTTTCAGATGTGATTATAAACTGTCTTGGACAGTGTCATTAGCAGGACAAGAAGAAGGGGAGAGTAACTTTACCAGTGTTAGCTGCGTCCCTCTACTTGATGCTCTCCTGCTGGGCTAGCCATGCTAGCTAAGAATGATGGAGGTGTAGTCCTGATTCACATGTCTGGAGGGCAACAGTTTGGGGATGGTCATAACAGAGGGTTCTTATATGATCTTCTGCAGCATTTTTTTCAAGAAACAGTGAAAAAAACATATGACACACATTGACTTGTAATTCGGTGCTGGAGAAATAAACATTCTCCATCTATTGTTCACTGGTCAGAAGATCTCACTGCTTTAGCTACTCATGAACATGTATTTTATAGACTTCAAGACTTCAGGAAAATGTATTTTTGGAAATATGGTCAGCTTGCATTACTGTATATGCCTAACCCTCATTTTTATCTTATGTACTCTCCCCCATTTTCTTCTTCTTTTTCTCCTTTCCTTTCTTTATAATCATACTTTTAAAAAGTCAATAAAATACATATATTTAAAAAGGCGTACATTGTCCATGTACAAGGTACAAGGTGGTATTTTTTTTCTACAGAGGAAAATAGGTGTAAGTGTGAACTCATACTAAAAAAAAAATAAAATGAAATTTTCAATGACTGCACCACCATTGACACATACATGTGCAACAATCATCATAGTTTAAACACCCTAGACTGAACAAGACAGCCCTGCTGTTCTTCAGGGTAAGGTAAGTGCCTCAGGTAGCAAATTTTAAATATCACAAAAAAGCAGCACATGATTATTTATTAATCTGCTGTGGTGTTTTTGCTACCGAGGACAGAGAGAGATGTTTGCAGAGTTTTCTGCCTCAGTGACTTGGCTGGGCTTGGGTCCTATGCACCTATTTTTGTGGAAGGGCAGGTGGACTCAATTTTTCTCTCTTTCTGAGGTGGCAGACTAGATTTCAGGGCCACTGACATGCTCAGCTACAAACAAAGCCTTAAGTTTAAAACATATGAGTACATACTAAATGCAGTTCTAAGAGACCATATATACCACACTTTTCCATTTTTCTCCAACATGTAGTATACCGCTTGAATGAATGTGAAATCCTTGTCTCTGGATACCGTGTTGCATGAATTAAAATTGTGTTCAACATGGCATCATTACCCCAGCCCCAATACATGTTCCCTTGTAGATGTCTACCAAGTCCAATTCTCATCCACCCACTTTTGAGATAAATAGCATTTTCAACTTTAGTCTATGACTTGGATGATAGCTAATAGAGAAATTAAATGAGGAAGAAAAGAAAGTCAGGTTCAAGATAAACTAGTATAAAGGGATGATAGAATGAGTTTTCAAAACAAAAACAAAAACCTGGCACTCTAGACTGGATGATTAAAGTACCTATGGACAATAAAGACCACAGAGAAGAAATCTTGTAGTGGGGACAGAAATTATTTTTCAAAAAATGATTTTAAAATGTGTTTCTCATTTGTTTCTCAAGTTTTGAGAAATGCTGACAAGAATAATTCTGAATTGACAAAGATCTTCACAGTTCAGAGTGCAGAAATATTATTTTTTGTGAAGCAAATTCTGTTTCCTACCCAGAAGTTGCTGTTTTCTGTGCAAAAATACCATTTGCAAATTTAGTGTAAAATAGATCTTGAGCTTTGAAAGGTGTTTGAAAACTGTGCCTTTTTTGAAGACTCTTTCACAGTAAGTAGAAAATTGTTAAAATTACTCATTGCTGCTTTGGGGGAGAAAAGAAGCAATGAATTGTATCCCTAGGGAGAGTGGTAGGGTGGTAAAGTCTCCTTTTTTGGAGGTTTTTAAGCAGAGGCTAGATGGTCATTTGTTGGTAATGCTTTGATAGGTATTCCTACATAGCAGGGGGTTGGACTTGATGGCCCCTGGAGTCTCTTCCAATTCTATGATTCTAGGGATGACCATTCTAACATGACACAAAGAGTCAGTCTAGATCAATTGGAAAGAGAACTTGTACAAAAGAAGAAGTACACTTATTATTACAAAGCCAGGGCAACAGAACATAGAACCATAGGGCAGAACCATGGGTCATGCCATAAGTACCCTCAAGTTCTTAGCACATGTTACCAAAACCAGCAATAGGCAAGCAAGATCCACCTCAGAATTTACAATGATCTGAAGTCTGCTGTGGAGTCTGTATATGATGTGGCCTCTCAAAAGTAAATATTTGTACAGCCTTTTCATTAACGCCGTGTTTCTTAGACTACAACCAGCAGATGTGCTTATGCTCTACCACTATTATTTTGAAATTATACCTGCAATGCTAGACAGACCTTTCAATGGGCAGCATTAGCACATTGTTCCAACATGACTTTATGGCTTTACCCTTAAGGGAGGCAACCTGACAAATCAGCACTGTTCAGTCCCAAATAACAAGGCCTACTGTCAGGAGTGCCAGGGGCTGGAGTTCAATGACAACTGGATGGATTCAAGTTATTCCCCCCAAAGAAATATGGCAAGTGGGGTGCATATGCTCATCCAGGGATCCCCAGTGAATGTTACTTCAACACCCCAACATCTCCAATTTTTAACTGAAAAGTTCCAATTTTTCTCTAGAGTGTGCAAGAGCATTTTTTAATTTTTCATTCCCTCTCCTCATATCTGACCTGTTTTAGGCCCAGTGGGCTTTTTGCAAAATTGGAAATAACTTCTAGTTACCTCCAGTTTTGGAGCGGCGGGGGGGAACCTTCAGGACTAAAACAGGTGAGGAAGCCAAATATGTGATGACATCACCCCCTGCAGTGCCTAAAAGAATAATGAAGGTTATTACATTTTTAAAAATGGAGATGTGTGGGTTAAAACAGATATGCAACCCTAGGGGTCCACTGGGGAAACAAGGCAGCCCCCAACATTCCAAAAGTTCCCCATACCACCTTTCTTAGAAGCCCTTCACATGCTGAAAAAAATGTCCAAAGGAAGCCAAAGAGTCCTACTATGTAGCCACATCCCGGCTGAGGATGGTGGCATTGATCACACCCCAAACTGGCCACTCATTCCTGTTTGGCCCACAATTCCCCTCAAACATATAAGGGAACTTTACATAGGGAACATATGTGGGAGGGTGGAGTGCAATCACATGCGTACAGCTCATCCTGCCTGTGATAGAAGGCGGAATGGGAGCTGGAGGAAGAAGATATGTTGACGATATGGCAATGGCATCAGCAGTGGGAAGAATCATAGAATCATAGAAATGTGGAGTTGGAAGAGACCACAGGGGCCATCCAGTCCAACCCCTTGCCATGTAGGAACACCCTCAAAGCACTCCCAACAGATGACCATCCAGCCTCTGCTTAAAAACCTCCAAGGAAGGAGACTCGACTACACTCTGAGGCAGCATATTCCACTATCGGACAGCCCTGACTGTCAGGAAGTTCTTCATGAGGTTCAGGTGGAATCTCCTTTCCTGAAGCTTGAATCCATTGCTCTGTGTCCTGGACCCTTTTCGCACGCTACCCATTCGCGTGACTGGGCAGGGCGTCTCGCACGAAAAGCCTCAGCAGGAACGCTGCCACTTCCCTGCTGCTTGAGTTCTGCAGCAGCTTCCTGGTCGCGCGAGTGCCGCGCGAACGTCCTGCCCCTTCCTACCGCAGCGCAACCTGGGAATTGCAGGCTAGCACTGAGGCAGGAAGCGTGACCGGCCCAGCTCCTGACACACCGCATGCCAGGTAGGTGCATGCGGGCCCCGGGAGCATTGCGTGACCACGCACCATTTTCAGCTTTAAGCTGAAAATGAAAAGATGCGTGCATGGTCCGCATCAGTGCCTTGAGCGTCGCATAAATGTGAGTGCATCATGCAGACCGCTCCTCCCATTTATGTGACGCTCAAGAAACCCTCTCACTTTAGAAGCAGCATGTGAAAAGGGCCCTGATCTCTGGAGCAGGTGTGGAAGAGGTGTGGAAGAGGTGTGGCTAGCATAGACTTGCCCTTCCACTACTCTTTCACGTCTGTCAGACTGTCAGACATTAACGTAAGAATGAGGCTCTAAACTGATGAATTTCCTTCCCCCTGCATACATTGTCCAAAGTGTGCCATTAAAAAAAAAAATGCCAGGTACAATTTTCCAGAATAAGTCCCTAATTGTCACTGTCAACCCAGTTTATCTGGATTAAACAATGACTAAGCCTGAAGAGAAAGCAGCAATATCATGCATCATTCTTTGGGAATTCGCTAACAATAGACAGTGCTTATAGTCAAAACCAAGGATTTATAAAAATTGCTCTTGAAAGGACTGTATTCTCTCTTGTAAACCAGTCCAGACTTTGAGATCTGCTAGAGAGGCCCTCCTCTCTATCCCACCACTCTCACAAGTACATCTGGTGGGAACACGGAAGAGGGCCTTCTCAGTGGCTGCCCCCAGGATCTGGAGCTCCCTTCCTAGACAAGTCAGACTGGCACCCTCCCTTCCTTCCTTTGTTAGACAAGAAATGCATTTTTATTTCAGCAGGCATTCCATACATGATCATTACTTGGCTGACAAAAGGTGCTGGCTATTCTTAATTTATGTAGTATTTGTGATTTGTTTGTGTTTTTCAATATGTATTTTAACTCTGTTTGAATTACTACTTGATTGTTTAATGTGTGTTTTAACTTTTGTATATCATAATTTTTTAAATATTTTTTAAGTACTATGAGCAACTTTGAGTCCCCCCAGGAAAAAAAGGCAGGATACAAATAAAGATAACAACAACAGCAGCAGCAGCAGCAGCAGAAAGGAGATGATTCTGGACAAATCAAAAACTAAATGTTTCAATAACAAACAGCTGTCCCTGAAGCATATTTATTACTCCCCCCTTTTAATCCTGCAGTTCCTATTTATAATTTATTTCTTGTAAACTTATTTACAAGATGTACCTTTGTAGCAAGAAGGAACTGCCAAAACACCTCTGAGTATTCCCTGCCTAAGAAAACTGTATGAAATCCATGGGGTTGCCATGAGTCAACAGGGAACTCAAGGACATGTATATACAAAGCTCTGTAGTTTAAAAAAATGTTGTTTTTTTTAAAAAAAAATCTCCTATCATTTGCTGAAGGAATAGAGGCATGTATTTATGTATCAGCCTTTGCAGTACATTTAAATGGGTTTTAGAAAGGAAAAAAGAAAGGATGAGCTGGTGTGTTTAAGATTATGGTGAAGAGATTAAGGACAGAACCAAGATATAATGCTATCAATATTTACATGTATGTGCACATAGAGAGAGACATTTATGACAGACAGACAGAAAGACAGATCAAGACTGTTTCTTAACCTTAGCTTTAGAAAACCGACTCAGTGCCAACAGAAATTCAGAAAGCATGGAGTTAAATAAGTTTGCTTGTCCTCCACCCACCCATCCACTCACCCCACCCCCCCAAAAAAACAATTGGAATCAGCAGTTTGCATTATTTTAAAAATGAATGCTGAGAATCAGCAATTTTCCTTTTCTTTTCCTTTCTTTTTTTTTTTAAAGATCTTGTGGGGTTTTTTTTATTTAAAGTGGAAAACTACATTAAGTGCAAGGCACTCAACAAAGAAGCAGTCATAAAGCCTAAGTAGTCTTGGAGTTATAAAATATGTCCGTTGTGGCAATTCTACTGCCAACAATGAAGTTTTAAGCATTAATATGCCTTCATTGCAGTTTTAATGCCTTAATATTGACTCTATAGCTCTTTTGGGTAATTTTGCTTTCTCTGGTACTTGAAAGGTGATGATGTCAGCGTTCTTCATCCTGATTCATATGCAGGTTGATGAAGCTGAGTTATTTATTGAGTTCCATTATATTTTCTATAAACATTAGTTCTCAATAAACAGAGACATTTAGCCGAGGGTTTATTTATTAAATAGGTACTGTACAGATGGTTTTGCCACACATGATGTGCTGCAGAGGATATTACTCAGGAATAATCAGCTGTGTTATAGCTTGGCTAAATTAATAAGATGATAATGATGAAATTGATGCTTTTGAGCTAGGCTTGGTAAATGGTTTTTGCATAAACAAACTGATAAATTTGAGAAGCAATTACTTGCTTGTCAAAGATAAAAACACAACAGGGCCCATTTATAGTTAGGTCCTATTTATTTTTAAAGATTGTACCAGATTTTATGTTTAATACGCTGCAATTAAAAAATAATACTTAAATGAAGAATAATAAAAAACTAACTTTCTGAGTTTCTCCTTCAAATTTGAAGATGCAGCATTGCTTGGTTAGACATCAAGTAAACTTTTTGAGGGCTTTCAAGCTATGCCACCAAAGGATGTGGGGTGGGGGGAAGAGAATCATTGCTGAAACATGAAAAATATTGTGATGAGCTCATGACATACCAATGCAGCTGTTTACAAATATACAAGTATGCATCTTTAGATATAGCTATGTGCATACACATAGCTATGCACACATGATATGTCCACAGAGAGAGAGAGAGAGATGATAGATAGATAGATAGATAGATAGATAGATAGATAGATAGATAGGAACACATTAACAGAAATCAAACAGAGCATGACCCCTCTTCACATAGATTCTCCTACTGGAAAGCTGGTTTCACAAGACAATTCCACACATGCAACTGGCACATCCAAAAAAGAGCCAAATCAGACTATTTTTATGAAGAATGTGACATTAAACCGTCTATATGTTTACTGTAGGATAGATTTTGGCTGAACATTAGAAGAAACTTCTTGACAGGAAGAGGAGTTCAGCAATGGAACTAATTGGCTAGAGAGATTATGGGGTCTTCTTCTCTGGACATCTTCAAAAAAGAGGCTGGACAGCTATCTACTGGGGATACTCTAGCTGGAGATACTATATTGAGCAGTGAGTTGGACTCCACAGTCCATGATGACTCTTACACTCTATGATTCTATAAAGTACTTGCAGGTTTGTATGTGTTCATACTGGATGATGGGGGCTGCAGGTACACGCATGTTCATATTACTCACCATTTGTTATGTCTGCTTCTAATTAGTGTGACTGCTGAAAGTCCAAATTGTTCTGCAAGTAGATTTGCAATTCTTGCATATAGACTTTGTAGGGGATGTCATCTCAGGAGAATAGCAAGGAGTGCAGCTGAGCTCTTGCAGTCTGCTATAGGACTTAGTTACGATAGATCATAGAGAGACATAGCATAGTAAGCTTGCTATAGCCATTGCTTACTGGAGTGGGCTTCATGTGAGATATGCTGTGTCAAGCAGGAGCAATTTCTCAACCATTCCTGCAGATATTCAGCTGCATCAGGTAATCCAGATAAGGGATATTATTCATTGTCTCTCAGATACTGGGGATCTCTCTCTCTCACACACACACACACACACACATCTCCTTATTCTCCCTCCTAGCTGACATTTTTTTTAGCAACTTCTGGACTATAGAGATAGCTGAATATATGTTCAAGGTAAATCACTTTGTCCTGCTTTTAAAGAGTGAATAGACAGCCAGGGTGATGGTAGTAGTTTGAGGTGCAGCTGCAAGGGAGGGGAGCAAGGTAAGGTGGGAAAGGAGGCAGAAGGGAAGGTGCATAGGACACATGGCAGGTGGGTGTAAAGTACAAGAGAAGGAAGATACTGCAGTACAAGGAAGAGAAAACATAGGATAGGAAAAGATGGGGGGATGTTTTACGACAATTGTCCTGAAACAGAACACTTTTTTTTCATCTTTCTCACATGCTCTTCAGTCATGCAGGCTAAATAAATGCAGTTTTGTTCAACTGTCCATGTAGATTGATTACAGACCAGTTTCAGATTAGCCACTACCTTCTTCCCCACTCCCCAAGCTACAATCCCTATTTCACAAGTCATAACTTCTTGGCTGTTCATATCCCTCAGTTCAGTAGCTAATCTGTCCATTAGCTCAACTTGAATTTGTCTCTCCATATGACCTTGAACCTCCTTCACTTCCATATTGCTAACTTCTGTATCTCCCTTTTGTCTTACATCTCCCCACAGTGCTTCCTTGATCTCAATGATATTGCTCAGGGCCTCTACCATGTTCCTCTTCAAATTTTGGAGTTTCGTCTCTCTCAAAGAACATAGTTTCTCCATCATCCACTGCAAAAAGTGCTGAGAAAGTTCCTGGGAAGGTTCCATCTTTATTCAGTCCAGTAGTTTCCGAGTTAACAAGTCACTTCTTTTCTTGTCTAGCCAAAAGCCACTAGCAAGTCTGTCTTATCAACATCAAATAGATAACACCTGTACTTTCTCACACTATTACTTCTCCTTTTTAAAATCCAATTCAGTCTTACAAATAAGATGAAACTCCATCTATCCACAAAATATATGCATTTAGATCCTTAACCATTATCTTTTAAACATATCAACCCCCAACTTTATATTCCATTTATCCCAGTCTAGGATGGGTGAACACGCTTTCTTGGCAGAAAGAAAATGGTTGGAAAGGCTCCATTGTTCTGTTTTAGTTAGAAGAATTCTTCACTGTGGTAACTTCAAGGGTTTTTTTTTTAAGAGTTTTCTTTTAAAAAGCAGTTTTTAAGAGTTTTCTTTTAAAAAGCAGGTTGCCAATACAGCCCCATCAGATCCTCAGATCCAAACAGCTGCATTTCATAGCAAGGGCAAAAAATGTCACTTCCTCAGTCTCTCATTCATAATGTGTTTAGTGAGAAGTAAATTCAAGTAATGGGAATTCTGGGTCTGGATGAGTTATCCCCTGCTCCCCCTTTAATCCAGGGGGACTATCTCCAGTGAGAGAGCCCTCTGGCCAGCACTTTTACCACAAAAGCTCTCCTTGATGCAGAGCTGCAGCCAGGAGCATCTACCCACTGCTTGCCAGAAGTCAAAGTCCCAGCCAAGCAGGGATCTGAACCCTGGTCTCCAGAGTCATAGTCCAATGCTCAAAACACTACAAAATATAGTCTCCTTAACAGTCCTTACTAATCTTCCTGAACAATCCTTATTCAGATTAGGCATCCTGATTTGAGGGTCTGGAATATGGCAACTCTAGTATGAAGGCAGGCATTTTCTGAGTACCTGGATCTTAACCCTTTTAAGAACTGGAATGTGTGTCATTTGAAATATGTTATCATATTTGTCTTTCATTATAACTTTGTCATCTGTTCAAATTAGAATGTTGCCCATTAATGTTTTTACTGTATACATCTAGATCAGTTTCTAAGCTGCATTGACCCAGCAGACATACTCCAAGTATTTGGGCGGCAGTTACTTCCCCTAGTACTTCTTATGAATATTGAAGACATACGTGTGTTCTTTTTCACATTCAAATACATATTTACAATTTTTTCAAAATGCATTACTTGCAAATAGCAAAAGTTTCACCAAGGTACACCATCAAATTGCATTTATATTGACAATAATGATAAAGTGTGGGTTCTAGTCTATGATAAATGAAGTTAGTTGCTACAGTAATGAATGGGACAATTTAGCAGGCCCATCTCTATCAATAGGCAGAGTACTTCATGTATCAGATCAAGGCTGTGATGAAAAGGCAGATTATTCTATTTTTTACTGTGGAATTTCTACTGTTGGGGAAGATCCTTGTGGGGTTTTTTGCCTATAGTCCACTTCTTCTGCTAAAATAATTTTGCTGTCTTTAGGTGCTCTATATTTTGAGTTGGAGGAGAGGACCATTTGCAGACTTACTTCAGGGAGCAAAATGTCCTCAACCAGGCCAGGAAGTTAACTGCAACTGGAATAAAGACCTATTGATTTCAATAGAAACTTAGTGAAACTGATTTGTGATCACACAGGTTACTCGTACTTGTGTTCTGATAACTGTCAGTAATTTTAAAACAAAAGAACACTTAAGTTTCTGGTAAGCATTGAAATGCCAAAGGTATTAGCCAAATTCCCTAGAGCTGCATTGGTGAATGTACAGAGCCAGACTTACAGATATGGGAGGAGGACCTTTCTGAAGGCTGGAATCATCTATGTATATTGGGACTACATCCCATGGAAAACTTGTGGAACTTCAAGAATTTCAGCACAAACATGCATAGGCTCAAGAGGATCAAATGGTTATTTGGGAAGGTCATTTTATACCTAATTCTTCCCAATGTAGTTTTCTGGACTGTGGGGGAGACACGGTGGCCTTCCATGCAGAGGCCACGAAGTACATTTGGTATAGGAGTTTACTGCAGGTCTTAGGGGACAAAATGCCTAATGTCACCTTGGAGTATATTCTCAATTTGTCTTAATGTTTCCCAGAACCCTTGGTAGCAAAGCAGCAGTGGAATGTGTTGGCCACGATGGTGATTCTGCTGTTTCAGGATGCCTTTCAGAAAGAAATTGAACTGGTGGCAGAGGCAATCAGAGTTCCGTTGCTTCACTGCCAAAGCCCCTTGCAAAATTGCCAGCATTGAAAGAAGCACATCAGAAGCAAGGTGAAAACAGGGAGGAAGGGAGGGTTGCCAGGTCTCAGGAATTCACTGATCCCTTAGCAAACTGTTGTACTTATCTTGGTACTGAAGAAAAAATTCTGATTGAGCGGTACTGCAGGAGAAAGAGAGAACTGGATTTTTGTATGTAAGATAGCCTTAGTATCTTACATCCGCACATACATTCCTACTGGCACCAGGATGCTCTGGCTCACCATGAAGGTGTTCCCATGTATTTCGCTGTTCCAATGCAGAGACAGCAAATGATGCCATTTAGAACAAGACAGAGGGAGAATTGCACTAGCATTGCAGTTCATGAGCCTGGGGAAAGTACTCCTTGATACTTGGTGGTGAGCCTTTCATAAGGTCCAGGAGCAACACAGAGCCTCAAAAGAACTTCTCAGGTATCATGTGTACTCTTGGTAAGGCCAGGCAGCCATAGCAAGAATGATAACAACTGCTGCAGTTAATGGGTATTTTTTGCCACTTGCCCTACCATTCAAAAATACTTTGTACTTTTCCCCTGGCTCTGAATTGTCTGATCGCCTAATTAGCTGAGTTGTGCCCAAGTTCCAATCCCATTTCCTTCCTGTCTTTCTCACATCAGCCAGACTAGTGGCAGTTTTGACCATCCTCCCAAAGCTTGACTGTCCCTTCCATTGTGAGCTCAGCCCAATGTAATCTGTAATATCACATGAATCCCAAGCCTTGTGACACTACAAAGGATCACCCTCTAGTCTCAGCTTTTGACCATGTGACCTCAGAGAATGGGAACCTGCTGACCTGGCAAGGCTAGGAAATGACAAACCCCAATATGCATCAGAATTGTTTGCCTTGTTCTTTTTCCAAAATCATCCTTCCCTTCCCTTTTTGTTTGCCTTTCAAGATTTTGGTGAAAGGCCACCCCAAATTCAACGAAACCCCCAAAGGAAAGTGAAATAAACCTCCAACATATCCATTGGTGGTCTTGTGCTCATAGAAAACACTTTGACTCACTTACAGTGAAGTACATGATTCTTGTCAATTTCACTTCCTACTTCTGTCCCCAATAAACAGTTTCAGGAGTTGTGAGACCCATCAAATTTTGATGGGACAAGGCAGCGGCAGCAGCTACATTATGTTGGGTTGTGGGTGTGGATCAGTAAAAAGGAGGCATGCCCCTCCTTCTGCAAACAGAAGTGCTTTCTGTACCTGCACAGCTGCTAATGGACACAACCCTTTGAAAGTAATCTTTGTACATGTGAATAAACATGAGGATCCTAATAAGCCTGGGCTCTGTGTGAAACCATTCTCCACTCACACACACCCACACAAAATCATGGTCAAATTGCAAAAAAACACACACAAAAAACCCTGTTTTTGAATAATTTCTTCTCTGTAGATGTCTTGCTATTGCTTTCCATCCCTTTTAATGTCTGTCCACCAACTTGCTCCTCTTTCATTCATGAGTGGAGTGATTTTCTTGGCTACTGGAGCAGAAGGCAAAATGCCACTTTTGGACGAATAGAATTTTTCTTTAATGAACATAAAGAATCCATTTTCTGAGTGCTAGAAAAGGAAAGGAAGCAGCATTCTTGTGTATATCTATATCTGTATCTCTTCCACTCCAGCAGGCAGAGAAAAACACCTTAGGCATCAATGGCCAATCCATCCTGCCTGAAGATGAGTGAAGAGGAGGCTGTTTTACAATGAAAGACCCCCAAATAGGGGCAGTCTACACAACAGCACTGTCCTTGGAGAATTCACCTGCATCTTTGAGAAAGAAAAGCTAAAGGGTTTTAAGAGGCAGAGGACGGCTATTCCATTTTTATGCTAAATAAATGCATGAAGTTTAAAATGTAAAGAGTTATTAATAATTGCTACACATATCTTGGTAGTATGAAGTTCAGTGCCTGGGTGATAACACTTGGTTGCATCTTAAGGCAGTCAGGAGGCTTCAGCCTTGCCTGATTCCAGTCACTGAAGTTTACTTGTCAACACAACCAAAGTTCTCATCAATGTTTCCGAGATGCATCCAATTGGGAATCATAGGGCCCTCCAGAAGTTGTTGGACTGCATCTCCTAGCAACCCCAGCCAGCATAGCCAAAGGGGAGACGTGCAAAGAGTTGCATTCCAACACTATCTGGAAGTCTACATGATTCCCAGATGTGTAATAGATGAACCACTTCATGGACTTCAGCCAGCACCAGGGCTGACCCTGGTGATATTTTGTTTCCTGAGGTGGAGTGGCAGTTGTCCCCACACATACCCCTGAAGTTAAGATGCATAATAGCCAGTCAAGCTGTTTTAGCACAAGAGGCAGAAAGCATCCACAATTACTTCTTCCCATCTCTGGCAATCAAAATATAATAATGACAACCAATTTGCTGCCCTTTCATGACAATCCAACATCAACTACCCAATAATCCAATCTTAATTCAAAGATGAACCAGCTATGGGATATTAGGACTAAGCACAAGCCATCTTCTGTCAGTAGAAATGTCCTTCTATTTGGCAGAAACCTCTTCTCATGATTCATTCAGAGATCTGTCAACAAGGCAATCTGCTGACAGAACTAGGTAGATGGATCAGAAAGAAGAGATTTGACAGCTGCTCAAAGAATGGGGTGAGCAACACACTTAATGACTTCCTGAGTGACAGCATGGGTAGAAATGTCCATTCTTCCAAAGGCATACTAATATTGTGCAACCAATAGTTGTGTGATTAGCAGCCAGTTTGGGCAGGGATACAATCCACAATAGTGATAATGTGGGCAGAGTGCCCCACCACAGGGTGTGCTCCCCCATAAAATTACCATTGTATCATTAGGAAAACTCCCATGATGCTAATCTAGAGGCCACTGGTGAGGCAAAAGGTCACATCTCCACCCCACACCCTCCCAGGCTTCTGGTCACCTGACTTAGGCCATTTCCACACGGGGCAAGGGAATCGCCCCGTGATGCTACTCGCCGGACTTTTGGGCTCCCCAGTCTGGTCCATGCTTCTCCAGAGCAGTCCGTGGCTGCCGCTCCGCACTCCTCCAGGGACGAAAATGCTGGCTTCTGGTTGGTCGAGGGTCTCGACCAACCACTGAAGCTCACCAGCCTAAAGCCCGCCCCCGGCAGATCGCAGGCTTGCACCAATGTGAGCCTGCGAATCTGCATAAGAGAGCAGGCTCGCAGTGGTGTACTCCGTGCTTTTGAAAGACCTGTTTTTAGCGGTCTTTCAAAAGCACGCTGGACTACCACTTGGGGTTGTTCCGGAGCGGACTGGGGTGTGGATCTATGTTAAGTAGGTCCGACCCAGTCTGTTCCCAGGTGCAGACCTCCTCCCTGGAGGACGCTCTGCCCCATGTTAAAAACCTTGTGTGGAGATGGCCTTAAAAATACAGCTTCTGGGTGGGGATTCTCAGCGCTTTGGCTAAGATCAAGTGTAGTATCTGTTCTTATCGGTTTAGTATCTGATACATCCTCTATTTGAGGACTATTTATTAAGTGGAGATTCCAGTTCCCAGAATCCACCACCAGCATGATTTTCCAAGGCTCGTTCTGAGCTTTATTAGGTGGAATGTCCTATCATTACAGAGGAAGAAAAAAATAACTGAAAAATTGTTATGAAGGGGCCCATCACTCAGAAGCTTTTTAATAGTGTCCACAGAATCACTCTAATTAGAATGGTGATTTGAACCCAATGAGTGTTAGCCTGATTAGACAAATGCTGTAGATCCAGACTAACCCAGCTGAGGTGTGCTTCTTTTCAGGTTCTTGACAGATGCTGATGTCAGTTTTCAGAGCAATGAACATGAATTCATTAAGCAGCTTCCCTTGAAATCCCTTGAACTATGTTAATTCCCTCAGATGCTTCTCTGGGACGGTGTTGGAATTCAAATAATGCAGAGCCATTGTACTATCGTTAGACCTGTCCAATTAGAGTGTAGAAGTGCGTGCCTCTAAAGCCTTCCCTAAATAAAGCTCTGTTTTTGAGAGCTGTGCCCCAGCAATCTCTCACTGGTTAGCCACTGTGGGAAACAGGATGGTGTGTGGGATAGACTTTCAGTCTGATCCAGCAACATTCTTGTTTAGGTTCTTAGAGAATAGGCTAAATTCATGTCTCCCCTATTAAGTGGACAATTTGAAATTCGCCAGGGTGCCAACCTGATGGAAGTAAAGCATTCAAATCTGGGACACATTTTGTTTAAGGGAGGTGGGGGTGAGAGAGAGAGAAGGAGAGTAAGATGTGGTTAGAAATAAGTATTTTGTGCATGCTCAGAGACATGTATGTGGTTATTTTCTTCCCATTTATCTTAGCCAGGCCTTCACAATCAAAACAGAGAGAGGCTTCATGCCTGAAAAGCCTCCCACACCTGCCCTAGTCATGCACCGTTTTTTGTTGGGAAGCCTTCCCTGCCTGTCTCTTTTCTAAATGTGCTGCTCCATGGTGCAGCTGTGAGCCTCCACTGTCTCCGCTTTGTGCAGTCTCGACTGGCTCAAAGATGCCTCCACATCAGAAAGATTCAACTGCCGAGGGTAAAGCTTGAAAACCGAGCTGCTGCACAGCTAGGCCCTTAATATGCACTTTGTTCTTTTTCACATCTGAATAGGCAGCCTTCCTTATCCGTGACCAGTGGAGTGTTCTTTTTCCATCTGTGTATTCGACACATTCCCTCCCTTCCATTTTTTGCTGTTGAGAGTTAAGATGCTGTTCTTCTCTTTCCTTTCTTCTTTATATTTGGCTTAGCCCTGCGAGCAGAATCAACTCTCACAACGCCCACTGACCCACTCCCTCCAGAAGAGGGGGGCAGAGAAACAGAAGCTCTTATCAATGATGGATGCACCATTTAATGCCAGAATACGTGGTCTCAAGTGAAACCTAGGGCCTTTCCACACTCCATTGTTATAGTGCTATTATTCCACTTTCAAGATCCTATGGAATCCTGGGGTTTGCATTTTAGGGAGGGGCCTTTAGAATTCTCAGACAGACAGCTCTTTGGCCTCAGTAAACTACAAACCCCAGAATTCTACAAGACGTTGAAAGTCAAAAAGTAGCACTATAACAGTGTAGTGCGGAAAGGCCTTTAGTCCTGTTTGGGAGGGGGCCTTCCAAAGCACAGCCTTTATAGTAGAATTCCCTTGCCCTGTTCCTAGAGGATGAAGCTACCCAAAAGGAAACAGTCGGTGGTAGCCAGGACTCTCAGGGTCCAAGCTCTGATATATTTTGAGAAGCAGGAATGATCGCATCATCTGCCACCACTCTCAGACTTCCCTGTTCCCTAGCGGTAAACCTCCCAATAGCTGGAAGGGGAGTGGCATTTCTCAGCAATTGCAATGAGCTACCCCTGTTGTAAGGCAAGTGTTTGAGGACCACTTCATCTTGAATGTGGGAACTGAAACTCCATTAGCTTTACAAAAGACCTCATCCTGATGAAAAGGGTTAGAACAAACATGTCAATATGGATCAACATGGCTGCCTGTATTTTGAGACTCCGCTTGGATGCATGGCTATGGAGACTGTCATGACAGAGTCCCCATTTCAACATTGACCACTCCACCACCAGTAGCGTACCTTGGAGTGTGCACAAGAGGGGCAGAGGTGGGGGGAGGAGAGGCAGGGGTGGGGCTACATCATGAGGGGACATGGCTACATCACACAGGGGGTGTGGCTAGGTCATCGGGCGTGGCTAGGTCATGTGGGGCCATGGCTATGGTACGTGGGAGAGGGCAAGCAAGGAGCAGTGGCACCCCAAAAAAATTGCCTCAGGGGGCACATTGCCCTCATCATCCCCCCGTCCCTATGCCAGTGTCCATCACTGGCCACAGCTGGGAATGTTAACCTCAATAAGAACATGCTCACCTTTGGTTTCTTTCCCTAGACACTGTGAAGTTCCCTTACCCCCATGGGTGAGCCACAAACATAGTAGGTCTTTCTGTCTGTTACCCTTTGCACTCAAGCAGATACAGCCATAGTGCTAACCAGAATGGAAAATTAGGACAATTTTCACTCAAGAAGCATTTGCTCCCTTTTCTGCTTGCTTGTTCATTTTATTCCCTTTATTGCTTATCTGTTTTCCCCAGAAGGGTGCTTAAAACTTATGGCCAAAGCCTATGTATGTTTATTCAGAAGTAAGTCCCAGAACATTTAAAAGTGTAGTGATTGACTGAGACTGGGGCAACCCAGTTCAAATTAAAGTTCTGGGTGTGAATTATTTTCAATTTCTCACTCCATGCAGTGCTAGAAATTTGGAGACAAAAGGAAAAATTTCACTATTCATTGTGGAATAAAAACTTGCTCCCTTAGAAAATACAAGATTTGGGGAATAAAGAAAAGTTCATTGGGGGACAGATCTCTTATTTGGGATGTGATGCATTTTGTTCCACTTCCACAGCTGCACCCTGGGCCTTACAAATTCTGTCCTCAGACTATGACAGTAGGAGAGAAAATCAGGGAACTTTCCATATAGCTAATCAAGTACATTCAGCAAGGACCTACAGTTCTCTGATTATTGTTAAATACGCGTCTCTTAACATGTTTTTTGTGTGGTCCGCACATTTTATATCCAGGTCAGTATTTTCAGGCTTCAGTCCTATACATAACAAAACTGAGCCTAAGTCTCATTGTGGGCATCTCAAGCTATTTTGAAGTAGACATGTCTAGGGGATGACAGTGAGAGAATGTTAGATGTGTTCATTAAAAAGTAATATGTGAAACATCATAGCTGAATAAATACTTTCCACACTACACTGTTACAGTGCTATTACTCCACTTTCAACATGCTGTGGAATTCTGGGGTTTGTAGGTTACTAAGGCCAAGAGTTTCCTGGCTGAGAATTCTAAATGCCCCTCCCTAAACTGCAAACCCCAGGATTCCATAGGATGTTGGAAGTGGAATAATATCAATAGAAGAGTATAGTGTGGAAGGCCCTAAGTTTCTCCTTTGAGCTTAATTATATCAGCACATACATACATAAATAAATAAATAAATAAATAAATAAATAAATAAATAAAATTAGACCTAACTCTTACCTGTGTGCAGCAGCAGTTCAGAATTTTTCTGCACACCAGAATGTGTGTCTGAAGGTATTTTCACACCTCAGATTCTGACATATAATGAGAGCTTCTGTTCCATGATTTGCACAAACAAATTAATTAGAAATTTATGTGGCCAGAAGTTCAGTTCCACTTGCATTTAAGACAGAGGCTATTACTGCCCGTGTATTTTGTCTCTTCATTATGGAATAATTACCTACCCATTTAGAAAATGCAAAATTTGTTTCCATTTTTAATAGATGCATCAAACCATAAAAATATTTGACGGATCTGCATTAATTTTTTAACAAAAAAAACCTCTCTGTGTTTGGTTCTAGCTGTGCTTCAAATCAGGTTGCTAATTGAACTTGGGTGAACATTTGGATTTTATTTGTCTAGCTATTTACTCTGCCCTGACCCTGAAGTTCAGAATGAATAACAGCATTTTTTTTTCATTTTTCATCTTGTAAAGAACCTGTATGTTAGGTCAGCATTCTTTCCTATGCACAGATGAGAACATCTGTACTATACAACTATAGTAACATCATATTTATATCTTACAGAAGCCTGGAGATTGTCATTTGGTGAGGTTTATTTAGAAATTTGTGCTCAAAAGAATCCCACTGCCTTGAAGAGGAGCACTAGTGCTCTCCAGCACAAAATTCTAAGCATCTCTCAGCACACAACACATCCCAGCTTCTGTAGCTGAGAGCCATGACAACTCAAGTGATGTCAAATTGCCATAACTGATACATTCACGATATAAGCAAGAATATTCAGGACAAATTAAGGTATCTAAGTATCATATTGTTTTAGTCATACAACATCCTGTTACAGAATGCTGCTGTACCTATGGTGGTCCAAACCGACTCCAGAGTGCATAGCAGAGGAATGTTTTAGCAGCTGATTATTTCCAAAACATTCAGTACTTCAGTATGGGAAGAGATGTTCCTTTTCTACCCCCTCTTCCTTCTCATGTTGTTGTCATTGTTACATTCTGTCCTGAAAAAAAAAAAAAAAACATTCCATTCACATTTCTAAATTCATACAGTTCTCGTTTCAAAGAGAAATTTGTTCCAAGTTCATACTTCTCAATACTAAACATGAACTTGAATGCACAGAGACCTCAAAAACTATACCATGACAAAATAAAAATGTGCCCTGGTGGCACAGTGGTTAAATGCTGGTACTGCAGCCACAATGTTGTGGGTTTGATCCTGCAGAGCTCCAGGTTGACTCAGCCTTCCATCCTTCCATAGGTCAGTAAAATGAGTACCCAGCTTGTTGGGGGTAATTAGCTAAAATACATTGTAAACCGCTTAGGGAGTGCTCAGCACTGATAAGCGATATAGAGGTTTAACTGCTGTTGCTATTGCTGTAATTATTTTGAAAATTGCCCAAAGAAATACATACAGATTTTCATACAGAGTGAAAAACAGAAGAAAACAAATTTAACAGAGGAAGAAAAATTATTATGCTCCATGTTCCATGCCCTTCAGTACTGCTGGATACTGTTGTACTGCAGTTCTCTCTCTCTCTCTCGTCTCTCTCTCACACACACACATACACACGGTACTTGCACTGTAATGCTATCAAGAGAGAAATGCTCCAGGGAGAGGGAGGGCTATAGATCTCTTCCCTCCTTCCTCAAGGATTAGTAGCGGCCACCACCCACTTTTAGAGCCAGCACACTGTAGTGCTTTGAGGATTGGACTATGACCCTGAAGACCAGGTTTCAATTCCCTGCTCAGCCATGGAAACCCACTGAGTGGCCTTGGGCGCATCACACACTCTCAGCCTCAAAAAATCCATAATGGGTTCACTGTATGGTCACCATAGATTGGAAACGACTTGAAGGCATACAACAAACTACCCATTCTGGCCTCATTTCACAGCTATGGAGTGAAACAGAGATCTACTTATTTACTCACTTAATTGTCAAAGAAAGCTGCAAGTAATTTTTTAAAAAAATTCTTCAAGTTATGAGAACATCTTTAAAAATGCACAGTTTTTGAAAACAGTTTAGGATTTAGTCTCACATAATGTGTACATTGCATTTTTGCACAGATAACTGCACTTTTGCACACAAAACAGTATACAGAAAGAGAAGATAATGTACATGCAAATTTCCCACAGCATAGGTGCTAAACTGTGAAGATCTTTGTCTGTCCATGTTTCTTCTCTTAAAGGTTTCCCAACATTCAAGAAAAGTGTGTTTTGATCTTTATCAGAATATTTTTTAATATTCTTACTGTACCAGGGGTGAAGTGACCCATGAGGGTGCACTCACTAAGACTGCAGCTTCTTCTATTCCAGTGGGGGGCACAGGCAGGCAGGGGGTACAGGTCGCCTCCTTCTTGAGGTTTGAATAAGGAGCTGTCTTCTCCTTATGGTGGGTTCCTCTCAAGCCAGCAGCACCTCCAAAACTGATTTACTGCAGTGCAAAGCTGGCACTCTATCACACCATACATAATAACCATGTTGTTTCAATGGAATCCCACTATTGCAATTTCCATGATGGTATCAGGTTATTAACACTTTCTATCGCACCCTTTCAACATCCACATGAATAGCATTATTTGCACCATTCTTCCCTCCACATTACAGCATCATTGCTGAGTCCTTTTCCCTGCCCCTCACCTCATGATTGGCCTGGATGTTATTAGACAGAGATCTCCTTGAGAGTAGCTGAGGGACAGACAACCTGGGAGTGCCCACACCATGACCACTACTGGATCAGCTATGGAACGAGGTGCTATGAGAAAACCGCACTCCTGCAGCTAACTGGATTAGTGCAGGAAAGGGGGTCATTAACAGATTATTTACAGCATGAAAAAAGAGCACATTTCAAATAGATTGCAATGCCATAGCTGCTGGTGTGCAATGACAGGACTGATCCCAAACCAGGAATAACACATTGCTGTGGCAGTATGACACCTTGATGTGAAAAGGCCCTAACAAAGTTGTCTACACATATGCACAAAGAAGGCACTGTTATTGAAATGGCTATAGAGACTTGTCTGTCTGTCTGCCTGTCTGTCTGTCTAATCTATAGAAATAACAGGTGGCTATGTGCTTAAATCATTCAACTAAGAATGTAACAAATAGCTGTCATTTCCCTTACCCTCCAAGTAAAAAGGGGTCTTCACATATCAAAACACTCTGCCTCCCGCACACACAAAAAATGATCAACTACTGTGAGATTTTTCACTTCTGTACAAAAGTGAAAAGATCAGCAAGGTGGAATGGGGGTTTAATTGTTTGTTACTCAGCACATGGGGGAACTACATATAATACATATTTTTATAAACATGTCTCATTCTGCAGCCAAACCCCTACCCCAAGAAACAGTGGGTTTAGCACAAAAGTCATTCTTTATTTATTTATTTATTTATTTATTTATTTATTTATTTATTTACAGAAAGTACCAAAATATGAATCACTGAAAAATGCTCAAAATCTCTTGTAATCTCACTCACCAGAGACAAAAAATTGTGGAATTTTTCCTTCTTATGTATGACAATGAAATGAGCAGAGATTTACTATCCTGTCTCCTACAATATAGCTTAATTTGAAATTTAGTCTCTACAGACATCTTAGAAATAATAACTAAACTACCCATCAAATGATGAAGGAATAGACCCTACAAATTAGCAAAAGATTACAAAGAATATAATAATCAGTGGCCATGGTGCCAACTTTGGTGTGCTTGATTTGTATTAAGCAGACACAAAAATGAGGGGCAGAATGAAAAGAACCAAGAAAAGAAAAACAAGTGGGCTTTGTTTCAGCCGGGATGAAAATGGGTTAACGTATGACCTAGAACTAGACAACAAGAATCAAAAGCTTACGTTGGAGCCAAAGTGCTCGATGTGAACAGAAGGGCCTGTTGAGGGTGGTAATTTAGGTTTGCCTTGTAAGTCTCTGCGGCCAGGGCTAGTCCAAGAAGATTTGGTTTCTGGGGGAAAGGACCAGATACCATTATACACACACCGATGGCAGCTGGTGGTTCCCATGTCAATGAAGCAATAAATCCATTCTTAGGCCCTTTCCACACACGGCAAGGGAAATGCTCCCTGCCGCTACTCACCGGCTTTCTGGTGGGTTCGGGCGAGTCCGTTGGGACAAGGAGCAGTGCAAGCTCGTTGCTCTGTACTGCTCTGGCATCCAAAATGGCGGCTTCCAGTTGGTGGAGGCTCTCCACCAACCTGAGAAGTTCGCCAGCCGAAAACCTGCCCCAGGCAGATCTGCAGGGACGCACTAGTGCACGCCTGCAAATCTGAACTGGAATGCAGGGTTGGAGCGACATGGGGTCACACGCTCCGTACTTTTTAAAAATCTCTTAAAAGAGGTTTTTAAAAAGCACGCTGCGCAACCAGTTGCAGTCACTCCGGAGCGGACTGAGGTGTGGAACTACGAAAAGTAGTCTCCCCCAGTCCACTCCACGGTGCAGAAGACCTCTATTTTAAAAGGCCCATGCGGAAAGGGCCTTAGTTTTAGTCTGGAAAGCTTCAAAGGCTGTCCAGGCTGCTGAAGCCTATTGCCAACATAGATTCAGGACCCTGGATTGCTTTTTCAAAGTTTAGAATAAATGCCAGAATGGGTTCACTGTGCCACTGGCATGGAAGTCACCAGTTACCATTGCCCTTTCCATTCCACGTTGAAAAGCAAAAAGCAAAAGAAAACAAACTTGCCAGGTGAATTATAATACTGACAATGGGAAGGAGTCTTCCATAACACCTGAAGGCATTATGCTTATTTAGAGAGAAGAAATTCTGTCCCAGCCAAGGGAAATGGGGTTTTGGAGGAAGGATGCTGCTGCTGT
Organism: Ctenosaura bakeri; assembly: GCA_948474755.1. Classification (NCBI taxonomy): domain Eukaryota; kingdom Metazoa; phylum Chordata; class Lepidosauria; order Squamata; family Iguanidae; genus Ctenosaura; species Ctenosaura bakeri. The sequence goes on along the minus strand of CAOLHI010002768.1, from coordinate 25,388 downwards.
CTGCATCATTTGTCACCTGAAGCTATTGCTTGACCCTGCCTGACAGTACAAATGGCCCTGATCATTGCTGGGAATGACAAATTTGCCATTTCACACAAGGCAGAAAAACAGCAGTACTGCATAACGTAGGCAAACAGAATGTATTCTAAACTCTATTTTTAGTTCTTCTAGAGTAGACCCATTGACACAATTGGATTTATATATGTGTTGACTCACTGTTTTACAATTAATTCAATGAGTTTATAGTTGGCCCTCCACGTTCACTAGGGTTAGGGGAACAGGATTCACAAGAGTGAGATTTGTTGCCCAGCAGAGAGTTGAAATTAGCAAAGCAATGTGAGCAAGGAGTTAAGAAAAGACAAGTTTTATTTTTGCTGCAGAAACAGGTCATCACTTTGTGGAGGTCCAAAGGTGAGACAAAAACACATTTCCCAGTTCCCACCTTATATACACTAAACAAGTGGGTTTCCTCGTGTAAACATTCAGAAAACAATTAACACTTAGTTCAAATCATATCCTCTCTGTCTGGTATCTGTCACCAGTCTGTTTATCATTTTCAGATAGCATGTGATGATAATTCAGCAGGAACTTAGGTTTTTTTATTTCTTCAGAGAGTCTGTTACCTTAAACAAAGAATGTAATTAAAAGCTGCAAATCAAGGAGGAAGCTCCCTTTTCTCACCTATATGTTAAAATAAAGAATGGAGCCAAGGCTCATTACCTAGCCTATGTGACTGTCTCACCTGTGGGGAATGGAGATCTCAAGACTTCAGAGTTCAAATATGAAAAGGGGAATTTATAGTTTTGAGAGTGAGGGTTCTATTATTATTTTTATCACACAGACCCCCACAAAAGTTGGAAAAACATGAATATCTTTTGTATTTTTATATTGTTTATTATCTGTGTGTGTTAAACTTGTGATTTATAGATGTAATTTGATATGTGATGTTCAATGTTTAAAAGGGGGGGGGAAGTTAAAAGGTAATTGGTTTTAGAGAGAGGTTATTTTTAGAGATATTAAGTAATAAGTTTATAATTAATAATAGTAAGAGATTAAATGGGAGTGAAAAATATTGAATTAAGAGTGAAAGAATAATAATAAAAATGAATATAATGAAAATAAGAATTGAAGATACGTAACAAAAATGTATAAGTTGTATGAACGGAACAAGCTGAACAAGTTTATGATTTTAGGGGAAGGGAAAAACAATAATATAAGTTTGCATTGTTTAAAAGAAGGGAAAAAAATTTTGTTTTGTTTTGTTTGTTTGTTTGTTTTTTTAATTCACCATTATGTATAACACATGGTGTTTTATTTTTCGTTTGTTTTTGTGTTATAGTTTAATAAAATTTTAAATAATAATAATAAAAAAAACATGAATATCAACATGTGTATGTGTGTTTATGGGAAGGTGGCTGAGGCATGGTGGATACACACCAGGTCAGGAAAAGGAGAAGGAAAAGGGGGTGGGTCAGCGTGGTAGTCCTATACTTCCTTTCTCTTGCCCATCTCTTTCCTTGGGTGTGTGGGGGCATCAAAAGAAGGTTTGTGATGATGAGAAATCAGGCTGCAAGCTGTCCTTAGCTGGCCAGGCAGTGGGCGATGGAAGAGGAGCAGGACAAGAGGCAGTTTTTTTAAAGGACTGCATGACCTGATCAGAGCCACCAAGAGGGAAAAATCCCCCAGAAAAGAAACACTTAAGGTAGGGAACAGAGGTTGGAGAAACTCCCAAATAATCAAATCCATGAAAGCGAAACTTGCAAACATTTACTTGTGGTAAAACCCTATGAAGTCAGTGGGATTTACTTCCATGTGAACATTCATAGAAAAGTACACAGCCTCTTTTTGTAAATATTAATTTGATGAAAACCAAACATATAATGAATAGCCACAAACAGGTTAGTGGAGAGCAATTGTTCAAACATATTCTGCTTAACTAAACATGGGGTGCTTCCTCTGGTTCTCATGAAAGAATGCCAATAATTTCCTTGATCACCCTAATATCAGCCTCTTAAGTCTGTGTGTATGTGTGTGTGTGTCAAAGAGTTTAAAAACTAATGCTGAATTATAGATGAATTTGACACATCCAAAATGAGAAGAAGCCAACAGCGCACACCCCTGCAATAAACTTGTAGTAAACCAACTTCACAGCTTTGTTCTTGCATTAACCTTCTGTCAGAGTTCCTTCCAAGCAATTACTACCAAAGTGACTGAAAGGGAAATCTGGCAGGGTGTATTTCTGCCAAATTTGTCTCACAGCAATACGCAGTCGAAATATTATTTTGGATTGCTCATTTTGGGCCTGATCCCACCACATTTTTAATTTTTATTTTTATTTTTTTTAGATTGTCTCTGTTGCTCTTAACTTCCGAGTGTCACAAAACAAAAAAAGGGGGGGATTTATCCTCTCTGAATAATCTTCCATAGCCAGTATGATTAATCCAATTGTTTGGAAAGCAAGCAAATGTAAGAAGAGCAGGTTGGGAGCTGCACTCGAAATTGTTTTGGTATTCATTTCTGTACTTACTTGTGATATTTTGTGTGTTTCATGAGTTAAATCCATTTGTGAGTCCCAACTAGAGCAGAGCCATGAAATAAATGGACATTTGGTAAATCAAGTTGGATGGGATTAATTCCATTGTTTTTTCTCTGTTTTTTCCATTCACCATTATAGAATTAGGACAGCATTTTACAATTGAAGGAACTGAGGCTGATAAGAAATCTACTTGACAAAGGCCTCCCATTAAAAATATGGCTGACATATCTTCCAACATTTCACAGATGAAAACCTGGACATGTTTGGCCATGCATGGCCTAAAGTATAGAGCCAGGCAACAAGATGGGCAACAAGAGGGCAAATTACAAATGAAGAAGAACACACAAAACTACTATTTTGAGCAGAGAAAGCTTGCAATTTATGTACTAAGCTTAGGAAAAATCAACACATACAATACTCTGTGTGTGCACGCACAGCTTCATTCACAATAAATCTACGTATTGACAAACTGAAATGACTTTATCAGATCTGCTCAAAACAACAGCTTTCTCTCAAATCCATGATCATTGCAGAAATTTTATGATCATATCCAACCCCTCTCCCTAATGTACATTGTAGACCAGTGGTTCTTAACCCTTTCTTTACTGAGGACCCCCTGTAAATGTAATTTGTTGCCAGGGACCCCCAAGACTTAACTCAAGATTTAAATATTCAAATATTTGTTTAAAGTTGTTCATCAGTTGCTAACCCTGATCCCTGGTTCTTCCAGTAGGCAATGCCTAAAGGAGGTTTGTTAAGAGTTTGTGGAGTAGCAAGCTGAGATGCTTCAAGTGCCAGGAGAGTAGAATAAATTGTAATTTCCTAATGGATGTTTATGAATGGGAAGCAGGCCCTAAGAATAATTCCTTTTGCCCTCTCTCCCAGAGCAGCACCTGCAAAGTAAAGGACTCTGTGCTGCTTTGTGGGAAAGCACGAAAGAACTGTTATTTCCCTCCAAAGGAGCATGGAGAGAGTAGAAAGGGTGCTTCTTTTGAAAGCACTTACTCTCTTTACCTTCTTGGTGCTCCTACAGGGGGAAATGATATTTCTTTCATGCTTGCCCCAAAGGAGCACTGAGACCCTCACTGCTTCACTTCCAAGCAGCCACAAGAACAAAGAGACTTCCTTCTATTCTCATGGCTGATGGGAAGCAAAGCTCTGCTGTGATGCCTGATCCTGGGTTCAAGCAGCATTGTCACACTTACCACACAAAGCCTGGGCTGGGCTTCTTCCATCGTCTTCTGTGCCCTCCTCTCACCTCCCCATCTTCTGGGATATCTGGTGCACCTGCGCAGTAGCATCCAGGGTGTCTAGCATGGGATGTGATGCCCGCCAGTACATCCTCACTGCTGCTGCCACCATCATCACTGCCACCTTTGAGGAATCTGGGACATACTGTATCAACTGCCCACAACTGCCCAGGACATTTTTAGCCCCTTAAATCCGGGATTATTCCTGTTTTCCAGGATGAATGGCAACCATATGTGGTCCCCAGTGAAGATTCCAAAGACCCCCAAGGATCCGTGGACCCCAGGTTAAGAATCACTATTATAGACCATCCAGCTTCACTGTACCATTACACTCTCAACAAAGATTTCCTCTAGTGGTGTTTCTCCCCAATGGTGCAATAACACTTATTTGAGAAAACTACAATGTTTTTTGGGGTGGGGTGGGGTGGGGGAATTTGTTATATTCTTCTCACAGATTCTGTTTGTTGTTAATGATCTACAGGCTTGATAGAATAAAACCATTTCCACACTACACTGTTACAGTACCATCATTCCAAAGCATCATAAACTAAACACAGAAGTGATTATTCCCCTTCCTCCTGAGAACCCCCCCCCCCAAGCTTATTCTTCAGCCACATTTGGGTCCCCAATGGCTACTGGAAGTGACAAGACAGCACTTCCTGTGTCTCTGGATTTTTAGCTACATGGAAGAAAGCTGTGCCTCACCCATCATACAATTGCCATCCCCTGTGCAGACACAACAGATTTTTATTCCTTTCGCCCTGCAGCCCTCTGTCCTGTCTGGGAATTGGGAGGGTCTTCTCACATTCCAGAACCAGTTAAGGTATTGCAATAGTAGGAGGAGGCATCTTTGCAATTTCCTGTAAGATCCTGGCTTTAGAGTAAAACTGACACACTCTAAATTATTAGTTTTGTTTGCTTTTTATTAGCCGTGTACCTCACCCTTCAGGTAACTTTTCAAGGCAAGCTTACAATAAATTAACTAACAGGTATACAAGTTTATCAGTTTCTAAGGTTAGACATATTTTCTTTTTCCTTTTCGACTTGCCATCATTTCTCTTATTTCTTCTTCTTAAGGCTGTGGAATGAGGGCTTAAGGAGCTCCCTACCTGCATTTATTATGACAATAAGCTAAATGTATAACAAGAAAAACATAGACCGTTTATGGTGGCAATTAAGCATCTCTCTGTCTACTAAGCTTCATACAGCATCAGCCAACAAAGGATTGGAGAAAAAAAACAGTGAGAATGGCAAATTGCAGAACATTAACAAAAGGATAGCCCAAACACAGGCATTTATTAACATGTAAATAGACTGAGTCAGCAATTAGTCAACACTCATTATAACTGAAGAGACTATAGTAATTAAGCTGCCATTGATTTAATTGTTCCCATTCAATTTAAGGTAAATATTTACTATAACCAAGCCTTCTTTTTCCGCTGCTGGATGGAACAGGAATATATTGATACAGGCTTGAAATCAAACTTTCCTAGCAGCTTTAAAAGTGCACGTTCCAACCAACTGTCATCCCAGAGCGTGTGTCTTAACTGAACAAGCGCCTCAGCCAAGCAACCCTCTCAAGCTGACAGATCTCTTTAAGCTATGCAAATCAGAGAGGCAGGTTTGATTCCAAATGGAGGCTCATTAAAAGTCTTTTCACATACGAAAAATTCTGTGTTCTGTCCTTCTTTCTCTCTCTCTCTTTTAACCGTAAGTTTCCTCTGACTTGCCTGAGGCTTATTTTTCTTGCCAAGTATACAAGCGGACCAGCACAGCTTGGGAAAGTTACTTCATCAAATTACCTTTCCCAAAGCCTGCCAGACAGCATGGGACTTCAAGTCCAAAAAGGCAACCTGTCCCAAGCTCTCATCTACACCTCATCATAATGAGAGTAAACCAAGATTGTGAAAGGTCATACAGTCTTACCCCATGGATATTTATTTTACTCAATTTGAGAACTTCAGCAGACTCAAGAGCCAAATAGACTGCCCTCAGCCCCATAAAGCAAAAAAAACTGATCCCAATGTTTTGTTTTGGAAGATTCGGGAACTTGGGCTAATTGCAAAACAACCTCTTTTTAAAAAAGTGTTTGCAAAAGGACGGGGGTTCAGAGTGGTCAAGGGTCCCAAAAACAATGTCTCTCAAAATGCCCTTAGAATTGCCTGTGACCCATGCATGCTGTACTTTGCCTACTGCTAAACCAGTTATTTGAATTTTACATTTAAATGTGATAAACATGGAGACATGTCTCGAGTACCTAGACTTGGTCTAGAATGAGACACGGATCATGTGGATTGCAACCCCCAGCATGCCTTATTACAACTGGATTTTGCTAGCAAGGGCTACAATACCTGGAAGACCACATGATCCCTGATTCTATGTTTTTTGAAGGACTGCCCAGGCCAAGTCCAGGTTAAAGAACCATGAGAAGAAATGGGGGGGAGCATTGAAGCTGCCCAGAACGAACTGGGACAGTCGACTGAGTGGAAGGCACACAGGTCACCAATCTCTGACTTCCCCACGTGGTAGAAATTCATTATAAATAACATGGTATGTTTAACAAGTTACTTCAAAATAACATCAGAGTATTTCAAAGTACTACAAAGTAACTTGTTAAAGTTGAAATAACTTATTAAACATACCATTACTTATAATGAATTCCTATTGGTGATAAGCAAAGCATAGGTAACTAACTTTAAAATTGTCGTATTTAAAGAGATAGTCCTACTCTGTTTTAGCATGAAAAGATGTACAGGAATTCAATTCCACCTTTGAGATAACCTGGAAAAAAGCAATTTCTAGCATAAGGTTTTGTGGACTACTGTCCACCTCATCAGTTAACCTCAAAGGTACTACTGGACTCTTCTATAACTTTACAGTTGCAATGTCATGATGGGTACCTCCACGCCTTTTGCAATGTAACTGAAGCTGTTTTAGTTACTTTTATAGTTACAGGGTGTGTGGCTTCATCATTTAGATATTGTACTACAGGCCAGTGGCTCGTAATATTCTGAGACGTTTCTAAAAAATAGCTAAAATTAATTACTTTTGTTATTTTCATATAATGAAAATGTAAGAGTTATTTTTGCAAACAATATATATGCAACCATAACTATCTACTCTTCACCTTTGTTACTGTGACTGTAACATAATAGGAGTAATGAATTTTGGTGCTGTAACTGAAACTAGTTTATTTTTAAAAGAAAGGGCAGAAATTGTTATCCTGTATTGTGGGGGTCCCAGGAGGGATGCCCAAATAACCAAATAAAAACACAAGATGGGGAAATTAACTCGAGCACTCTCTTAAGCTAGCGAGAGGCAGGGTAACTTTAGCTGGGATCTTTAACCCTATGTCTACAGCGTCAAGTCAGAAGAGCAGTCAGGCAAGGTTTTAAAATAGTAAAAATGGTAGTTTTATTAAAGGACAAACAACAGAAAAGACACCACAAGCACACAGCTAACTAGAAATTAGAAATGAGAGTTTTCAGGGGGAATGGGTGATACGACACCTTTTCTCGTAGTCCTGGAAAAGAAAGCTCAGTGCAGTTCGCTGAGGAGGCGACTCACTGGACAAACCGACAGCAAGGCAGGATAGCAGTCCAGAGTGTTCCAGGGTTGAGCGGACTCAGTTGCTGGAACTGAGGGGATGGCTCGCGAAATACAGCGACAGCAAGGCTGGATGGACTTCAGGAACGATCAGAGCAGTCCGAGGAGGACTTGGAAGCTGGGACTTTTTATAGGGTGGATTGTGCCTACAGGCCATGCCATGCTCGGTGAGAACAAAGAAAGTTTGGAGCAGGTTTTACATGATGAGCTTAGCGCTGGATGACAATAGTATAGCCAGTATGCAAATAGCTCAGCATAAAGAAAGTGCCAGCTCTCAACCGAGCGCCTTTGTGTAAAGTCGCACTTAAGCAAGGTGTGTCTGCAAGAAGTGGTCCCTTAAGCAACAGAGAGGCATTAATCTGCCTGCCTAAATGGGGATTGGAATGTCCAACCATTAACGGCCGCGCCTGTTTACATGCTTGTCCGGTGGCCCTTGCAAACACGTGAAGCAGGGTGGCAGAGAAAGGTCAAATGAAGGCCAAATAAGTTTGATATTAAGAGATATCTAGTGCTATCACCAGCATGACAGAACCATGGTAACAAAATCCTGTACCAGGTACTTAGTTAAATGCAGCTAAGTAACCTCTCCTGGCCCGCCCACACACCATCCAGTCCCCAGTCCCCAACCTGGTGGAAATGTCATTCACCGACACGCCAGTTGCTGGCAGAATGGAACTCCTTCTGCCCATTATTACCATGATGGTAACTTCCTACCTCCAATGTACTTGACCAGGCAGCAGCTGTATGGGGAGAAGGAGATCCATTCTGCCAGTGATCAGAGCACTGATGAATGGCATTTCCATCTGGGTTGGAAGGGTCAGGCCCAGAAAGGTTACTTAGGTATACTTAACTAGTACCTCATCCAGGAGTCCAGATTGTATCACATACTGGTTCCAATTCCAAGCTTTTGTCTGTTTAAATTATAGCAATTTTTTGTGTCTATATGTTGTCATACTCAAAAATTATGCAAATCTGTCTCCCATTTTGTAGGTGACACATTTTCTCTTTTTTGATAATGGCCCTTTTCGCAGCGCTGGCACTCACGCGACGGAGGAGGGCGGCTCGCGCAAGAAGCCTTCTCCGGGAGGCTGCCGCTTCCCCCTCCTTCCTTCCTCAGGCGAAGGAACGAGCGGGGAAGCAGCAGCCTCCCGGAGGCGGCGGTGGCTCGCGCGTCCATCCGTCCCCCCGCGCGTGCGAGAAAGGAGCCTGTCCCGTCCACCCCCCCGCGCACGCGCAAGAAAGGAGCTTGTCGCGTCTTTTCCCCCCCACACGCGCGCGAAGCAGGACGTGTCGCGTCCGTCGCACTAGCGCCCCGCCCCATCCCTTCTTTCCGCAGGGGCAGAGGGAAGGAAGCGCGACCCAGCCGGCTCCCCGACGCTCCGCACAAGAGGTAAGTGCGCGCGGGCGCCAGGAGCATTGCGCGAGCGCGGGTGATTTTCGCTTGGAAGCAAAAATCAAAAAACCCGCGCTTGCACCACTTCAGCCCCGTGAGCCCGGCGGAAGTGGGAGTGCGTCGTGCGGAGCGATGCTCCCACTCCCGCGAGGCTCACAGGGCTGTCGCGCGAGAGAAGGCCCGTGCGAAAAGGGCAAATGTGTAAATGACTGAGCTATGCAGGAAAGAATCAGAAGAGTCCCTTTGGCTGACTGGAACAACAGCCATAATTTGTGTGTGGGCATGTGCGTGGGTGTGCAATTGTTGCCAGGTGAACTAAAAGACCAGACTCCTGTCAATACATGCAGAAATTCCCTCTTCTGTGTAACCATTACAGGAACACGAGCCTTGTCCTTTAGTTCACCCAACAGTCCTAACTGTTTATCTGTAGTGGGAGTAAATAGCATCAAATGGAGTCCTGTGATTATTACACATTCAGATTTTCTATGACCTGATTAGGCTACTACCAGGTTATAACCATGCTTATTTGAGTTTCCATTTTTGCTAGTTGTGCTGCTGTTGTGATTGCTATATACCCCCTTGGGAGCCCTGTGTACAGCTGAGAAATAACATTCAGTAGCACAGGAGCATAGGAAGCTGTGCTATCCTGAATCAGAGACCCTTGGTCCCTCTAGCCCAGTATGGTCAACTCTCATTGGCAGCATCTCTCCAAGGTTTCAGGAAAGATGCTTTTCTAGCCCTGCATGGAAAGACCAAGGGCCCTGCCATCATCTGCATACACAGCCTGTCCTCTGCCACTGAGCAACAACCCAGCATGTACCCCTATATATATATATGTGTGTGTGTGTGTGTGTGTGACTCTATATAAATAAATGAAGCAAGGTGTGAAGGATCAGAGTAATATGCAGCAGCTTTAAACAATGGCTTCTCATCCCACTCCGCCATTCTCTTGGAAAGACTGAAAAGCAAAACACCTGCAGTAGAAGAGGAATACTTTTCCAAAGCCATGATGAGAGGGACGCAATGCTACTTACAGGAAGCCTACAGAGAAGCCAGGAGATTCTCATGGAATAGTGAGGATGTGGGTTGGTAGAGGTCTGAGAGAGAGGCAGAAATTGGGGTGCCAATATATATTGAAGATGTAGGTGCTCAAAATATTGTTTCATACCAGCTAGAAAATCTATCCCAGTTCCTTCTCCACTTTACATGTCAGTTACTTGCTTGTCTTCTGAGTAAGCAACCTTTCCTTGCTCCACGCATCCTGTTTTACTGACCATGAAGATTACTCTTTGTTCTTGCCAATTAAGGCAGCACACTTAAATGGCAGCTCAAAGCCACTGTGGTCTATATGCATTCATAGCACAAATGCTCAGTATTGCCTGAAGGGGGAGATTTTTTTTTTCCACAGAAGAAAAATAGCAGAGCAAAAACTTAACAACTGGACAGTCAAAAAAAAAAAAAATTAGGAAAATCAAATCAAATCCTGAGAAACAATCTAAAACCCCCACCGACAATTCTTTTTAAATAAAAACAAAAATGAGAAACAGTAACTATTAGAAAATCCCACCTGGTGCTTTTTCTGTGTTAATGATGCTTCTTAAATTGCATGTGGGTAAATGGTAATTTGGTCTCACACCATTAAAAACTAATGGAACCCTTGATGATAAGAAATGCCATAGCTAGCTTGTTGGAGAACGTTTAATTAATAAAGTAATAAAATTATTGTAAACTAGTGCAGTTTCATGGAGAAGTCAATGGGATATAAAAGAGACAAAACATCCGAGAGAGTTGGTAGAAGAAATAACTGCTACTATACAGTAAAAATAAGTATAAAATGACGCTAAAATTCAAATCAGCTGCTGGGCTAATAAAACACTATTATACTTTCATTCAGATACTAGGAGGAAAAAAAATCTAACAGTCCAATCTACAATCTAGCTACATTAAAATACTTGGATTAAAGGATAGATCTGCTTCAGCATCAATATTCCTTAGTACTCATTCCACAACCATTGGGCATGGGTGTCTGTAGAAGGCAGGGAAGTGAGTGATTAACGAAGACCCCCTAAGCATTAGGGATCTGGGTAGCTAGTCACATGTTTAGGGACTAAGGACTGGACCAGTGCAGATTTTTTTCAAACAGAAACGTAACTCATAATTTTTGCTTCAGCCTTACTAGGCTCATGGACACTTTCAAATGATAAAACGCTGATGCATTTGTAGGCAAGCCTCCAGAGCAATGTGGCATCATGGGTGTAGAATGGGTCACTTACATGTGTCACCTAAGCAGATGATTTGGGATATTCCTTCAGTGTGCACATTCATTCCCTAAGTGATAGATAGAATGGGAGAAGGGAGCTTCTAAATGGGGCCAGACTTCCTTAATTATTTGCATTAGAAAGATGAGCCTTGAGAAGCTGAAATCTAAGGCTCAACATGGGGAAAAAATATTATGGAATACCTCCCCTATGGAGGCCCACCTTGGTCATTTCAGCACTATATAGTGCTATTATTCTACTTTCAACATCCTAGGGAATCCTGGGGTTTGCAGTCTAGGGAGGGGCATTTAGAACTCTCAGCCAGAGAGCTCTTGGGCCTCAGGAAACTACAAACCCCAGAATGCCACAGGATGTTGAAAGTGGAATAATAGCACTGTAACAGTGTAGTGAGGAAACAGCCCTTGCGTCAACACAATTACTGTATCTTTTAAGGCACTAGGCAAAATACTCTTTCAATCATCCAAATATTTTAAAATTCTGCTAAGTAGTGTGCCACAGTGATGGCAGAATGAGCAATTTGGCAGTACAGAACAACTGGAAGGAATGTCTTTGGCATCTATAAGCAAACAATTCATTATTATTTTCAAATGACATTTTTGGAAGAGGAGATGACAAGACTACATTTATGTAAGCTCAAATAAGAGAGTTTCTTAAGAAATGAAAGCCTTTTAACTATAGCTAAGAACTAGTCACCTTCTTATGGAGTTGAAGGGTATATGATATCTCCAAATAGAATACCATGCTTAGGGTCAGAAAATCCCTTTCATGTTCTATATTTTGCCTCTTTCACTACAATGTGAAAGGAAGAATAACCTTTCTTCAAGAATGCCCATACAAACCACAGCAAATTGCCAGGCAACACAATAATAAAGTACACACAGAACTGCCAATGTTACACTATACTGTGGAAGTGAGCAACTTTTGGCTTTCCAGATATCTTAGATTCCAACTCCCATAATCCTTTAGTAATAGCCATGCTGGGTAGCTTTGATGGAGAACAAACCATCTGGAGGGCCCCTGTACCTCTGCTGTATAATTTTGCATAAGACCATAAGATAGGAGGTCTACTAGCCAGTTGTTCTGAGCTGGAACTGACATCAGTTCCAGGCCTCCCCAAGACTTCCATCTGATACTGAAAACTGACACACATCACTGTTTTGAGGAAAGCTTTATTAGTGGTAAGTAATGCAGCAGGTGGGTTACAAAGGAAAGCATTTCAGTCCTTGTGCTCTGCTCCCAATCCCCAGTGCTGAATAGCACATCTGCTAAGCTATATAATGCAGAACCAAACAAAGGACAATGAACTGTGCAGGTGTGACCCGTCTATCGTTCTATGCAAACTGCATAAGCAAGTTGGTAACAGGAAAGCTTATTCCCTCCCCAGCCCCCAGTCTGTTTCCCACACTGAACTACCAGATTAAAGAGAAGAGATTAAAGAGAAACTATGACCCTTTCCACACCATACTTGCAATAGCACTTTATATTGACTATGAATATGAAGGTTCCATCCAGCTTCTCTTATAATATCCACTGTTTCATTTGTGGCCATCATCACATACTGTGATGGAAGAAGCAAAGGAAGAGAAGCTTTCTGGCTTACCAGAAGTTCCTAACCCATAGTTCCTATCATCTCTGCCTATTGGCTGTACTGTCTGGAGCTCATAGAAACTGAAGGCCTACAATATTGGGAGATCCACAACCTTCTCATGCCTGGTTTGCACCAATTAAGATGCACGCGCCAAATTTAACATAGAGATGCTCTAGGGATTCATGCAAAACAGAATTTGATTTGACATCCCAAAAATAGCTGCCAATCAAAGAATTCCACAATTTCCACCCAAACGTGGAGAACCAATGTTCATCCAGTATCTTTATTTCTTTGGTATTATTGTTTTGTTTTACTGCCTTGAAGACTCCAAAGTTCATAATACAGTGCAATTCGATCCAATGTCTTGTGTGAAGTTGGCAACTGGTCAATTTAAAGGAGAATTGGAACGTACAGAAGTGGTTGAAAATCTAGGGGATAGATGGCTTTTCTTAGGGATTCCATTGTTTATATTTGGGGAAACAGCATGGAATGACATTCTGTCTGTGGTTTTTACACTATATTCACAATGAACAGAGTGGAAAGTGGAATACCACAGAGGAAGGTATTCCCCATTTTACAGGTGCTTACACTGAAGATGTGAGAGAGTATGTTCTGGACTTCTCCTGGCTACACTGCCAAGACAGGACACAACCGGATGCAGTTTGCATTACAGAATCCATGCATGACCACAGATTCTGTGTATGTGCTGAAAAAATAAATGCACATGTTTCAAGTTGGTGCAAAAACATACCACATATATGCTTTGATAAGCTAGATAGGGTGTGTGCAAGCAATGCTTACGACTGAAAAAGTCACAAAACTTGCAAATTTTCACACATTTATCAACCAAAAATTGCAGACCTATCCTCCTCTTAAATGAAGACTATATAACATTTTCACATCAATTTTGGCTGTCCAGCTTTTAAAAATTCTACAAAGATATATACACAAAGATGAAAATGGTTTCCTTCATGCAAGCAAATGCATGATAATGTCAGAATGGTACTGGATATTATAGAATGCTATGAAGTACATTATGAAATATCAGTTGAAGGTATTCTTAGTCAAAGTATTGGAATCCATAAAATTTGGAGAGAATTTCCAAAAGTGGATTAAGGACATTTATAAAGAACAAAGTGCTTGATTAATCATTAATGGACAATTGACAGAAAAAAAATATTGGAAAAAGAACACAACAAGGTTGCTTATTATCTCTGTTGTTATTCATTTTAGCTCTAGAAGTTTTGCTAAGAGCCATAAGAAAGGAAGATCAATTGCATGGTGAAAACTTGGCAAAGATGAATACAAAGTGACAGCATTTGCAGATTTTTTTTTTTTTTTGAAGACCCAGTTACTAAGATCTCCTTAATGACATATTTAAGAAATTTGGACAAGTAGCAGGCTTCAAAATTAACAAAAATAAATTAAATTAACAAAATTAAAATTAACAAAACTAAAACGAAGATTTTAATAAAAAATGTTGAAGAAAATGAGAAAGATCAGGTAAAAAAGAAATCTGGATTTGATATTACAAATAAAATGAAATATTCAGCAACAGAGATTACATCTAATAATAATCAATTGTTTCAAAATAATTACCTAAAAGTTTCAAAAACAATTCAAGGAAAGCTGGAGAACTGGAAGACACTAAATTTACCACAATTAGGTAGAATCTCAGCTATTAATATGAGCATTTTACTCAAAATGTTATATATTGTTTCAAATTATTCCAATTATTATAACTAATACATGGCTTGAACAATGTAAAAAAGATCTTTATAAATTTATAGGGGGCTAAAAAATAGAATAAGATTTAATTCTATGACAGATATTAAAGAGAGAGGAGAATTTGCTGTTCCAGATTTCAAACTGTACTACAAAGCTGCTAGTATTGAATGGATGAGATCTTGGATAACGTTGGATAACCCAAAAATTTTGGTCTTGGAAAGTCAAAATTTTCACTTTAGTTGGCATGCCTTCCTCTGGTATAACAAAGCTGAGGTTCTAAAACCAAATATTAATCTTTTAATTAGGAAGACGGTGTAGAAAGTCTGAGTTAAATATAAATAACTTTTATATACTAAAAAGTCCCTTGCTTATCTCCATCTGAAGGGCTTTGTATAAAAAGATTGAGAAGACAAGGAAAATGGAAGAGCTATAGAGATCTCCTGATACAAAGGACAGAATTATACCAGCTAAAAGGGACACAACAATTGATAGGTGATGGGTTAAACATCCAATGGTTCCCATATTTGCAGATTCCAGAAAGATTTAAAATGGATATGAAAAATTGGACATTTGATCTGCAAAAACAGAATTTGAAAATAATCTACAAAAAAGAGAAAAGATTGCAAACATTCACAAAATGCTACTGAAATTTAATCTAGAAGATGAAACAATTAAAGATTACATGGTTAAGTGGGCAAAAGAGTGTAATCAGCGTTTGAAAACTGGGGGAAACTGGGGGAAATGTAAATACAAGATATTATGACCTAAAAGAAAATGTCATGAAAATGATGTACATACATGATGTATCTTTCTCTAGATAGGATAGTGAAGATCTATAAAGGTAGAAGCAGCAAGTGTTGGAAATGTGATAAGGAAGTTGAGACTTTTCTCCGTATGTGATGGAACTGTGAAAGAGTGAAAAAATTCTGGTATTTGGTGAGATCAAAAGCACAATTAAATTTACTAAGAAAAATCAACTTAGACCCAGATTTTTTTTCCTACGAGGGCTTTTTGTCTTTTTGAATTTGATAAGAAAACAGAGAGTGAAATCGGTAGCTTCTTTTGTTACATGGTGATAACCACCATAATAGTTTTAGCTAGACATTGGAAAACAACTATAATTCCCACAGAATTAGATAGATAAATTAACAGAAATTGCAGAAATGGACAAACTTACAAAGATTTTTAGATGGCAAAGCCAACAGCATATTTGTTAAAGACTGGGAATTCTTTAAAGATTATCTGCAACAGAGACTTGGAGAATTACCAGTTTTTGGATTTAAAGACTAAATCATTATCTTTTATATATGGATGAATTATAATTCGGGAATTGTTATGAAGCAGTTAGAAAGTATTAGCTATGTTTATGCACTAAGTTTGTACACACACACACACACACACACACATATTTATACATATATACATAGACACTTCAGGAAGAATAAGCCTCTTCTTTTTTTTTCTTTTTTGTTCTTTTTTCTCATATGGTAAAAGGAAATTTTTAAAAGAAATGAAAAATGGAGAATAATACTGATTAAATTTCTTTCTTTCTTTCTTTCTTTTTAACCTTTCAAAGAAACTATTGTTACTGGAGATTAACCATTTAAGTTGTTCCCATAACAGTCTTACTATTATCTGATTTTTGTGTTTGTATTTGTTTATTTGTTGTTACGTAAGGTTTACCTTTTTGTTGTTGCTGTTGCTGTCATCTTTCCCTGATTTATATATAAGATATATATAATATAATAACATAAAAGCAACCAAAAAAGTGCATATTTTCAAAAAATTGCATCAAGAGATGGATTTTATCAGGTCAAAAGGAGGAAACACACAAAATCATCGGTGAAAACAGGAGAAGGTCAAGAAATAAATGCAGAATTGCTAACTATGGCTGTACTGCATTTAGCGTGTCCTTTTTCATTCTTCAAATACCCAGAGATCAAACCAGCCACATACTGCCTTGCAAGTAATGGCAGGCAGAAATCGTCAGCTGCTTTAAGTGCCAAAGACCTGAAGAGCATGGAGAAGGCATGTAGATACACTTCTGCTCTGAAGAGGAAGGAAAACCTTCCTCAAGTATCAAGTACGTGAAGTACACTAAGCTAAGAATACAATACTTCACTCACTGAGAGTGCTTGGGAGGAAAAGTGTGATATCATGATGGGCAACAGCAAGGGTCACAGTAGTAAGGATCCAAGGAGTTAGTTTCACAAGCCCAAGAGGTATTAGAGTTATTTTGCTTGCACAACAGCCTCTGGGACCACGTAGAGGAAATTTTGATAAATTTATTCCCAAATCCCTGGGGAAAAAAATATTTCAGGATGTTGCTTGGACCCAGGGGCTAAAGGTGATATGGTGCTTATTTCTTAAATGTGACAGGTAAGACAGGAAACCATTGGATGGAAGTCATTGGAGGCAATCAATGGAGACTTCTGAACTAATGAAAACAGCAAGGGTGGGGAGTGATATTTACACTGCAAAGGTTAAGCACACCACTGCTGTGGTATCAAGGTGGCTGCTATTCACTAAGGATTCAATCCAGCATTGTGGCAGTAGTCACAACTGGGCTGGCCAGATTTCAGGGTCTGGCCTTCAGTCTCACTGTTTGGTACCTCTTCTCCATTCCTTAAGATGAGGAGAAGAAATCTCTAGGTGAGAGTGCTGCCCTGAAAAATGTGTGCACACACATGCATGCACACTTCATTTGCTAATATTGATATTTTTAATTTGAATAATGGGTGAAGCTTAATAGATAATGCTTAATGTCTTTGCCAGGGCCTACCCCTTGTTGCCTCACCATGGACCACCTCCTGTGACATCTCAAGACTTCATTTTTATCACCTGGGTTTTAGCCCAGAAATTTCAGGGTCTGGGATAATTCTGACCTGGCAATCCTCGTCCCAACAGCAATGTCTTTCTTTTGTCCTCCCCATTGCTACCCTCTCTGTCTCCCATTATTTGGACTGAACTTTTACCTTTACCAATATTCTCATACATTCAGACTGCATTTCTTACAGCCATGCGTAGTGGTGGTGGTGATGTGTATGTGTGCACTTATATGCCTTTGTGCATGTAGAGAGTAGCCGCCTAATGATCAGACAACCTTAAGTGTTTTTCTTGGTAAGCGAAAGGAACAAGACTGTCATCCTTCAAGTATTTACTCTGGGGAACTCCTAATTAAATCATTCAGGTTACTCAGTTGAAACTAGTTGATATAAATTGAATGTAGAGAGGATTTGTTATTATAGCTGTACTCACGCTGGGAGAAGTACCATTATTTATATTAGGGGATATAAGACAAGGTGATGCACCAATGTATTTGTGTCTGTGCAATCAGTGGGTCCCTAGGATCAAAGTTCACTTTTTTATCTCTATGAGATCTCAAGAGACTCATTGCAGAAGATTCTTGTGATATGGTTAAGTCATTTCAGGTGCATCAGTAATAAATTTATTGGAAGACTACTTTTTTATATAATTCTTTTCTAGGTTACTTCTTTGCTAATGAAATAGTAGCAGCACTGGCTCAAGATGCTTGGTGTGCTGCTTGAAGTGCAATAGCAACAGAGATGTAATTCTTTACTAAATTTTGTTCTCAAAAGAGGCAATTAATAATTTTAGTGAGGTTCTTTTCACTGTGTGAAAGTGTTTGAAAACTGTGCAGTGTTTGAAGACTCTTTGCAGTTCGGGACTTGATTACACAAAATTAAATTGGAGGTGTGCACAGAAGACTGTATTTTGTGCAAAATTTGCACATAACCTTTTTTGCACAAAAACAGTATTTCTGTGCAATTTTTTCTTTATTTCTGCATAAAAGGTTTGTGTGAAGACAATTTCCTGCACTGAAAATGCTATTTTCTACACCAAAAAAAATGCAATTTTTTGTGCAGAATAAGTCTCAAACTACAAAGATTGTCATCAGTCCAGGAGTCTGATCACCAGGGTTTACTTATAAAACACATTTTGACCATTTTCCAAATATTTCCAAATGTTCTTTCCATTGCTAAGGAGCAAATAGTGAAACTACTCAACCTTCCTAATTGTGATCCACAGTACATGAGACCAGCCAAGTTATTTTGGCACCTCAGGCAGAAAATTCTACAATTTCCTGAGAGTAAATAATACAATGATAAGAAAGTTTTAACTAAAAGTATGTTCCCTTTAATTACTCTTTTTAGAAACAACCTGAGGTGGTTGTATCATTCTGCTTCACACAAGGGTGGTCCTGGAGTTATCATCTGCAATCCAGAATCATTTGACTCTGACATTCCCACATCCCCTCACACACATCTTCCCATCATTTTAAAATAATATCTTCGTGGACAAAGGATGTAATGTGCCAGGAAGAAACTCATGGAATCCTGAAGAACTGCTTCCATGTCAGATTTGTACTTTTCATCATTGCCCCTTCCATTATAGATGCCATTTTTCCCATCCATCATTCTCATACTGTCATCTCCTCTCATAAACAGACAGGAGGGCTTTGCCATGAGGCCCTGGTGAGGACTTTTCTTTGTG
Organism: Ctenosaura bakeri; assembly: GCA_948474755.1. NCBI lineage: Eukaryota > Metazoa > Chordata > Lepidosauria > Squamata > Iguanidae > Ctenosaura > Ctenosaura bakeri. The sequence continues at coordinate 6,493 of CAOLHI010002768.1, read as the reverse complement.
GGAGGGCCACATGTTACTGAAAACAGTGACCAAAAAAAGCTCAGAAATGCCTATAAAAATTGCATGTACTAGATATGTATTAACACCAAATTTTAGTAGTAACATAATGTAGCTCACTAAAAGTGGAAAGACTATGACCTGACTGTTGACTGCTGACGGGCAATGTCAGGTCCCTCATTTTCTAATCTTATTATTCTTTGTCTTTAAAATGAACCTGGCTGAGCAATTATAATGGAGAACTCCTTCAAATAGAGGACTGCCCTCTATAGAGTGGGACATACGTCCCTTACTCCCCCATCAGTCAGCACGCAGAGCCTGGAGTTTTACCAGACAATGGGATTAGCATCATGAAGCAACAGGGCTCCAGTGTGGGGTCCAAGAGTCACCATGTTAATTTCCCACAATGACTTACAGCAGGAAATGGCAACACTACCCAAAGACTAGATGTGTCTGCCCCTCACCCCTGGTCATTTGTTTGCTTGTCTGCTTGTTTTTGCAAGGCCTTTGAGGATGTACTCCCACTATATTGGGGGGCAACAATGAGGTTCCTGTCCTATATTAATATCTCTTTAAATGTATGGCAGGAAATTTATTAGGAGCTGCCAGATCCCTCACTGGAAGATATCTGAAACTGGGAGTTTGGTGTCATTCAGGATGTATTTAACTGTGTCAGGGTCCCTGCTAAGCTGCCAAAGCTCCCACGGCTGCTCAATGATATCTCACACCATTGCCAAGCATGTGTTAACAAGTGATAGATGTGGTCAGTGACTTCTAGTGGCTTTCTTGTCAGTGGGACAGTAAATTTAGTCTCGGTTTTATGGTCAGAACTTTAAAGGAATTATCACAAGTGCTGAACCCTGTCGCCAAAATAGGTTCAGCACCTGGCATAGCTCTTTTAAAGTTAATACTAAACTCTAGATCAGGTTCATTGTCCAAATGATGAAGAAGTCCCCAACTGCCACTGGATGTAACATGAGAATTGTCCTTTACTTCTCTTGCTGTGCCTATTTCCCTAGCGTCAGACTTTTGAAACCATGTTTAGAGGTACAATATTCAGCACATCATCATATATTACATTCACTTTTGTTTACCTCAAGGTTTCCAAGGGGGGTGGAGGACTTGCCTACCTCACTTATAAAAACCACCTGGAACACAAAATGAAAGTGTTCATTTCACCATCTCCATTTTCAGGAAAAATCATATTCACAGTCAAGTGAAAGACAGGCTAAGGGTTTTATCACACGCATGTATTTCTCCCTGTCAGTATTCGCTTTACCATAAGTGACATGTTTTCATTTGGCAAAAAGGAATGAGATTTTGATAACAAATTTTCTGAGGCAGATAAATTGGCTGCTTTGACTTTTTTCTAGAACCTGTCAAGTATCTGTGCATGCTAGTGAAAACTAAAGCAACATGCGGTTACCTCTCCTTGTCAAATACTTTCATAAGCTATTTAATATGCCATCCACCCTCTGGGAGTGACATGGTTTGCCCAAAACAGCCAGTTAGGACAAAGGTCTGAGTCAATGGTTAATTTTTTTTTTTGTCCCCAAATCTACAATTTCCTAGGGAAATATTTGCCTATTTTGTTTGTTAAGGAGTCTCCATCTTTTCCACTTCCCCAATGAGGAGGTCATCTAAGTTCTCTACATGAAACAAAACCCTCCATTATACATCCCACCCAACTGACTAAAACTGAACTGGCTTGTGATAACAAAGAAGTCAGCATGAGTGAGAAGTCACCAGTGAGAGGGAGGAGGAGGAGGAAATCAACCACCATGAGAGTGTAAATGCTCAGCATCCCATGAAGATGAAGACATGGCATCAACCCAGCAGCATGGAATTGGCAAGATTTTCAGTTTTATTTTTAAAAGATCTGGAGGCCAGTGTTGCAGCATCTGGGACAGCTGGCTTATCCACATGGTGTGTTTTTTAACCAGAAGCCTATGAAGGAAATCTCTTCAAAATCATGAAGTTTCTTAACCTCTCATTCCATGTGCAGGAAAACAGATTCAGCTATGGGATTCAGAAGACCATCCTTTTCACACAAGGCAATATATGTCATCAAGAAGAATGAGTAGGATAACACTTAAGGAGGTTTTGATAAGAAGGATGCTATCTTCTTTGTGTGCCTGCTTCCTTGTATTTCTCAAACTGGCTTTGTCAGAACAATGTCAGATCAATTGGCTGTTTTCTTTCGGTTTAATGCAGGTTTAATCTCTGTTGGCTTAATCTCCATTCTTACAATTTGCATTTTTTAAAACTGTTCTCACTCTCACTAACAGCTCAAACTACGTTGGTTTGCTCAACAGATGAGGGGAGACCCAGAATCTCAATCTTTGCTGAATGAAGACAAGGAAACTTTCCTTTTCTAGTGGTATAGCCCTTTCAGTCTGGTATAGCATAAACAACAGAGGCTTGTGGCATGTGCCAAAAAGATTGTGGCATAAGCTTTCATGAGCCAGTGTTCACAGTGTTGAATATACAGTGATTATATCCTTTTGATGAAGGACAGTGAAGAAATATTTTAAAGAAAGAAAGATATGGATACAGAGAGAAAAATGTGTGCCATTGCAGTTCTTGTTTACAAAATGAATGCAAAAAACCAAATGGTGCAAAAGAAAGAAGTAATCTTTCTTATTACAATACAGAGCCCAAATGAATATAGGATCCCATAACAGATGTAGGGTACTCCAATCAGGATTTATTACTGTCTTTCTCTGTTCTCAGTCTGGCAGCCATTTTGTTACAGCCCACAAGAGACAACGGCTCTTACCACATGACTTTGTCATCCCAGCAGAGCAACACATTGCTCCCAATCTAGGATGTGTGCCATTGCATGACATTGTCACTCACCTGCTGCAGTCATGTCCTCATCCATGGGGAAAGCGCCCATTTTCATTACCAGAAAAAATCTGGTAATGGCTCCCTTTCCCAGCACAATCCCATCAGCTGCCTGCATGCAGTAAGGACCGAAGTACTCAATATGTTACCTCACTGTCACATCCTATCCTGGGGACTACAATTTTGATTATAAATATGTTCACCATGCCAGGGAGGTTGCCCGGATGGGCACATAGGCAAAACAGTCGAACGATCAAGAACTAGGTCAGGTCAGAAAAATCCCCAGTCACGTGGCCCAAGGAGACCTCAAGCTGTGCAAACCCACAAAAAACAAAGGGTCCTCAGCCAAAGAGAAGCCAACTTGAGGGGATTAGCATGTTTTCCCCAGGTTGAGCACCTGTAACTCTGGAAAAATCCTACAAGGCAAGGCCCATCTACATAAATTTACACTACAACCTGTTGTAACCAAAGATCCTGAAACATTGGCAACACATCATAAAACCATCATGCAAAACCATCAAAGTTGCCTTTGATGAACAGTCTTTTCTTTGCTATGACTATTGTCCCACCACCTCAGGAGAGGTTTTGCCCTTGAGGTACGTTCTGCCCTAGAAGTAGTTCTAATTTTTGAGAATTTCTCTGGAGAACTCCCTGCCACGCTAGCAGACCATCACTCTGTTAGTTGAGCAATCCCCTCAGCCACTTCATTGCTGGGTTCCATTTTGCTTGCTGTTTCCGGGACCAAGGACTTCAGGATAGGTACAGTATCACCCGTCTACAATCTCTTGCTATATCCACTCTTCATTTTTCAACTTTTTTCTTTCACAATAGGCCTTGTTTGCGTGTGTGAGTGAGTGTGTTAGTACGTGTGAACCTTTTATATTTAATAAAATCCATAAATTTGAACAGTTAGCCTGATTCTCTGTGATCCAACTCCATAAAGCTGGGCTCAAGATCTTTAATTACCCTGCCCTCTTTGCATTGCTACAGCAGTGTTCATAGCTAATTTTTCCCAGAAGTGATAATTTTAACAGATGTTGGGAATTCCCTAAGGGACCCCCAGCAAGCAGGGTAACAAATAGCACTTCATTCCATAGTACAGTGCAGGAACTGACAAATCATGAGTCATGGGGTGGGAAGAGACAGTAAAAGGAACTTGCTATTGAAGCAAGTTCCTTCCTTGTGGAAGGAAGAACAGTGTGAGTCATACTACACATCCATGGCAGCTGACTGGGAGCAGTGGGGAGTGTTCAGGCCCTGATCCCATCCTGGCAATGGCAATGTTGGGATCTTGCTGGGATGACACACTATTGGGCCATAGTGTGGTAAAGGCCAAAGGCAGAACTGAGCATCTTCAGTTAACAACCTGTACAAGGAAACACTTTTGCCTTTTGAACATCAGCTGGTGGACCATAAAACACATAGTATAGATCCAGTCATAGTGGATGGGAATGAGTCCTTCTTACCTCCCAGTAATTCATTGACATAGCAAAACAAATTCTGTAACATAAATAAATATCTATAAATAAGCAAATACTGCCTATGAGGACTGATGTTGGTAATAATTTGTTTAGTTCATGCTTTAATACAAATGTGCCAACTACTTATAAACATTCACAAATTCTTACATAAACAGAACAGAAGGAACTCAGGATTTCAAAAGCTGAAGATGAGAAAAGAAAACCAGTCAGACACAGGAAGAGACTTTGGGTGCTTAGCTCTTCGAAGTCTGGATATGAATCACTTTCTAATGCTGAATAAGGTTTATCCCTTCTTCCCCCTTCCCCATGGGCTCCTTTGCTTTAACTGTGAAATGGCAAGCAGGTACAACATGGACTTTTTTGTGCTTAGAAGATCTCTCAGATTTGGCCGTTGCAAACAGGTAAAAACTTGATTTGGGTTTTTTTTTTCAGAAATATGCAGCAAATTTTGAAAATGTATTGATAAATGGGACAGAAAGAATTTTTAAAAATTATATCTAAGAGGTAGTAAAAGCAACAGATTTGTTCATTCCTAGCAGGGAACAACCTGCTCTGGATGTTTATTAAGTCAGAATCTAAACAGATGTGTCTACTCTTAGAACCTGAGAGAACATGGCACTACCAGAAACATATATTCCCTTTAGTTTTGAAAATCAGCCAAAATCTAGAGTCTGGCAATGTGTTCACACATGTGAGACTTTGCTCACCTCAGGCAGAACTAATTAATCTCAGAGATCATGGCCCATTACATTCAAGATTTAAACTGTCAATCAGGGAAGAAGAACAACAAAACAGTCATTTGATCTCTTGTGTGCCAGGCATCTGTTCAGGTCTAAGGACCTGTTATAATTCCAAAAGAAGAGTAACAAAGCAACAGGAGATCTGAGTATGCATATATAGTACATATGTAAAAACAGATGTGAAAAGGGTGGAAGATCATTGATGTTTCTAAAGAGCCACATGTGTATGTCTGGATGATCTTATAATTATAGTACCTTATGATGGGGTAGCACAAGATGGCTTCTTCAGGGGAGCTAATTCTGGGTGTCAGGAAAGGATAACAAATTGTTATTGGTTAAAATTCATTACTATTGTATTTTTATGGTCAGGAGGAGTTCTTCTCTTTCACGTGCCAGAATAACTTGACCAGCCTTGAGTACCATGCTTCTTGACTTCAGAGTACCGATGGTGCTATATTTTGATTCACCTCAAGCAGCAAAATGTCTTGAGCTAGCTCCAGACACAGGCACACCTCAATTAACAAAGCCTCTGAAAAAGAAGCTCCTTTTCATAAAGTATTTTATGACAGCCCAGCACCCCTTTTCATTCTTGTCCTGTGTCTAGCATAAAGTATTTTCTCAGCATCAGCACTGGAAGATGAGGAAGGCTAAAGAAGCAGACATTCAGTGTTGGGTTTCAGCAGTGTATCTGCAGTAAGCAATGCAACAAAGCTTGATCTAGGAAAGAATGGGTTTCTACTCTACACAGTCCTACTACAGTCAGCCTTCCACATTTGTGGGTTTGACATTCACAGATTTGATTATTTGCAAGTTTCTTCAACCCCTGCCCCCTCACCCCAAGTGTTTCTTCTCTGTGGGAACCTTCCTTCTTAGCCACTCCAATCAGGCTATGCAGCCCTTTTAAAACCCACCTCTGGTCCTCTTCCTCCACCATAAGCCACTGCCTGGCCAGCTATAGATAGTCTAGTTTTATAGCATCATAATCCTTTATCTTCCAAAATATTTATATCTCATATTTACCTTCATTTCTTTAAATTTGCTGTCACCAATTCACCCCATTCGTTCTTCAAATAAGATGTTATCATATCCCAGTCTTTCTCAAATTTATCTACACTCTTCTCTTCATTAGGCATGATAGTTTATTCATCAACACCATTTCAACCAATTGTATCAGCCAATCACTTATCATTGGGAGCATGTTTTGTTTCCATTTCTGGTCAAAGTTTTGATGGCTCATGCTCCAACCAGGGGGAACCTCACCCAATCATTTTGAAGAGAGGCACCCTGCCCCTTGCTTCGAATAGAAACTGCCTTATTCTTCATATACACTCAGTATGGAGGCACTAAGCAACCTAAGATCTCTACCAAGTGTAATCATATGGAGCACATCAGGCCACTGGGATATCCACATTATTTACTGATGTTATA